>JAFBJU010001912.1:514435-624263 GCA_016785305.1 Colistium nudipinnis | reverse complement strand
GTATATATATATATACACACACACACACACACACACAATAAACATAATTCCATTTTCTTTAGAACAATACTGACTCAGGAGGCCATCATCTCGGTAAAAGGAGTCAGTCTCAGCAGCTACTTGGAGGGAGTCATGGCAAGCACCATCTCTGCAAATGCCGGAAAGGTAAGCAGTCCCTTTAAAACAGTATCTGAGTGGGACCCATGCCATTTGTTGGGCCTATTCCAGGTAGTTCTGCACATAACAATTGGTAAACTAACTTTCTTTACGTCATTCCTATTATATCTTATCTTATAGACTAATATTTTACTCTTGCTCTTGATCAGGGACGTGAAGCAATGGAGTGGGTAATCAGGAGACTGAATGCAGAAATCGAAGAGCTGGCAGCCACAGCACGTGGGACACTACGAACCCCGCTGGCTGCTGCGGTCACGGAGAAATGACGCATACCTCTACTTTCCCACAGAGTCTAAGAGAAACTGCATGCCAGTAGAACCAGCCTCCCTTTATGATGCTCTTGTGCTGTTTTGTTGCTCTGTGTTTTTGTATTATTTAATTCCATTATCCCGTAAATGTAACTATCTACGCCAGATTTTTTATTTATTAACAGCAGACTGCATCATAAAGGGATTCTGTGATGTTCAGGAAATGCTGCTTGGCTTGACAGTGATGAGAGTTGTGGTGAAGAAACGTAAGTACTGCTCTCAGGGATAAGTTCAAACAACACTGCTATGTTTGTCTGGAAACATGTAGCATTGGCAGAGATGCATCAGAGGCTTTGGGTGACCTCAAAACGAAAGAAAAGTGCCAAATGAGACAAATCGCTTCATGTCCAGCCACTTACAAAAATAACTTTCCAGGCTGTGTTTCTATCTACCACTTGACCTGAAAGGATTGAGAGAGATACACCTGCCAAGGTGTAATGGCGGTAAACAATGCAGTGCCGAGACAGTTTTCAAGTGCAATGTGTGTCAAGGGTACATGGAAGTGAGTTTCAGGTGCCACTAAGGAGTTGTTTCACAGTCAAAGAAATTGATATGGACATTTAACATTCTTTGCTTGTGGGACCTGAGTTATAATAAGGCTGCTAGGAGATGTTCAATGCTAGCCTGAATAAAAAAAATTGTATGTTAGTATGTAATAACTAATATTGTTGATATATATAAGTGTAATAAAGGGATCAAGGTACTTGCCATATTTATGTTTTGGATGACTAAAACACTCCTTAACAAATGTAACAGTAACAGGTATTTGAGAGGTCAAACGTGGTTGCATTGCATTTGAGAATGTTTTCGTAAAAAAGCAAAATGAAGGTGTGTGTGTACATATATTACATTTGACAGGAATATTTATTTTAAAAAGCATTTTATTTTAAAGGAGCGAGTGTAGAAAGAGTAACATCTTGTCTGGGTGCCTATGACGAAGAACCATCTACTGAATGTGGCAAAACAAAAATTTAACCCCTTTACTGCCTGTAGATCATCATAATTGCATACAATTTGGCTGCGGTTTAAATAAAAAACGAATGTATTCTGAAAATCACATGTATTGAACTTGTATATAAATTGGGTTATACATTGAGTGGATAGACATTTAACCAGAGTAATAGTTATTTTATTTTCAAGTAGCAAAGTTTGCCTGTCTGAAAATGGCCAGTGCATATGATTCTCCCAAAAATAGTGGCTTTATTGCCTTTGGAGGGTGTTGATGAGAGAGGCTGTCTGAATCTATGCGTTCCAAATGTCACTTATCTAAAGCATATGAAAGTATATGTTCATGTCAGCAGAATATAAATAATGACGCAGTTATTCTTTATACTGTATAAATGCACTGGATGTTGAGACTTAAAGTTTTCATATTGAAAAATTGTGTCAGAAAAAGATGCAATGTAATTGTCATTAAGTAAATGGGGGCCAAGTCATACCTCTACAAAGGTTAAGGACAAAGTTGTTCAAATGTTTTGAATGTACTCGTTGGAAGAAATGTGTTCAATAAATGGTTCAAATAAAGTTGTTTAAATCATTATTTTGACATCTTCATCTGTCTGACTGACAGTCCAAAATCTTAGCAGCTGGAATAAAATACAGTTTTTATTATGAAAAAAAAATATTGCTGATTGAACTTTTAATCGATCTTTAGAAAAATAATAAAATAAACGTTGCACCCCACAGTAACCTTTGTTCAAATAGATACATACACAGTCACAACAAAAAACATGTACATTATAGCATCAAACACGTGTGAGTTATTGCAGTGAATAAACAGGATAGTAAATAGTTGTCATTATATTTATGACATCAAACATTGCGAGACAATATTGGTTAACTATCTATCTATTGGTTGACCGATCGATGGTCTATCCATCTATCTGCTGCCTCCTGCTGTTTTGGAGGCTTTCTTCTGACGTCAAAACGTCATCCGTCGTTGTTTGTGTCCGCCAATGGGAGCGAGTCAAAAGCATTCGCTCAGCCAATCGGAGCTCGTAGTTATTTAAAGGCTTTGAACAGAGGGACGTTTGAAATTAAACCAGCAGCTTTCAGTGAGGGGTTAGCCATTCATCAGAGTAGTTAGCATTTATTCGTGTTTTATTTGTTATTTAAAGTGACTTTCTACGAATCCTGCTTCTTATATGTTAGGCTCTGCTTTAGCGCGGTTAGCGAAGCAAACGCAGCGCTCGAAGTTTGCATGAACGCGTTTTATATGTAGCCACTGGCATCAGCTCTCGTCGACTGGCCGACGTAGCTGCTAGCTAGCGGGAGTAAAGTTGGAGGGCTGCTTTCAGCTAGATCGAAATCCGCTCAAAAAAATCAGAAGTGGTCCCTTCATCATTGCACAACAATATATTTAGGTAAGTGCTTATAAAACATTGACATTATGTGGTGTGTGTTTGTTTGCTGTGATTGTAAGCTATTGTTAGCGGTGAGCTAACGTTAACGTATATGGGCTTTAGTCTCGGTGGCCACACCAGGATGGTAGCTTAAAGTCTATATTGTATACTAGTTTTTATAATTAATCCAGTTTATATTTAGAATATATTTGCACAAGGTGCCATCGGTGATATTACAAGCGTTAACAATTTAAAAACACCAGAGTCATTCGGAGTAGTATGGTTACTATTATGTCGTCTCTGACCTATTTAACTCCGAGCTTTACATCTTCTGTTGCTTTAAAATTTAACTGTACATGCATTTCATCCAGAATATGGATTCTACAAGACTCAAGCTGACAAAGGACATGAAACTTCAACGTCCAGATGTGAAGGTAATCCACAACGTTACCTAGATTATAACGCACAGTGTGGTCACTTTCCTCCCCATAATTGGTATGTGCCTGGTCACAGATGTACACTGGCAGTATTGCAGACACCTAACTGGACTGAAGTTGGTCACTTGAGCATGATGATGTTAGAGAAATGGTGATGTTTTTCAGCGAATAGAGCGGCCATTTAACTTTAGTTTTGCTATGAGGGCCAGTATGAAAACTGTCGGACCCCCCATTAAAATATCAGATTTTCTTCCGATTGCAGTTGAGCACTGAAGGACCGAAGCGGATTCCAGTGTCACAGCAGTCTACCGTGACTCAGATGGCTGTAGTAACACCAACGCAGCATCAACGGGTCCTGGGTGTGTCAAATGGACCTCAGCGCATTCAGCGACCCGTGGGCCATCAGAAGACAGTGTCTCATGTCTCTGTTGCCATCAAGTCCACACAACTCTCTGATCAGAATGTGAACCCTGTTACTCATAATGGAAATCCTGCACCTCAGCCCAAACTTGGTTCCCAAAATCAGACAAATGCAGCTATGGTGAAGCGGGATATGGCTAAAGTACCATTTGAATCAGCAAAGCCTGAGAAGCAACAGAGTAAGCATACAGTGAAGTTTTACAGATTAATCAATACTGTGTGTGTTTGTGTGTACCCCTGAATCCTAAAATATTTGTTTTAATTTTTATAGACAAGCCTGCAAATATTGAATCTGCAGATGCCTCTGCATCAAAGTAGGTTTGAGTGTTATTCTATATGCTTAATTTTTCTCATGTTTTGTATGGTTGAAAATGTGCTGCTGTTGTCTGTAAATGGGCACATTTCTTGTCACACAGGAAGCGATGGAGCCTGGAAAATTTTGACATTGGTCGCCCCTTAGGCAAAGGTAAATTTGGCAACGTCTACCTTGCAAGAGAGCGTCAGAGTAAGTTCATCTTGGCCCTGAAGGTGCTCTTCAAGAAACAGCTGGAGAAGGCCGGGGTGGAACACCAGCTGAGGAGGGAAGTGGAGATCCAGTCCCACCTCAGGTAAAATGTCGCACAGATTATACTTTTTTTTTTTTTTTTTTCAATTCTGAACCTTGATTATATTTGGACCAGACATAGGTTATTTGTGATTGGGGACATCTGAATTAGTATGTTCTGAAGGTCATGTAAATGTTACTGTTGTCAACAGTGTCAAAGAAATCACCCAGTGTCCTGTTCTCCACCTTTGACCACCTGTACTGTTGTTGCTGTTCATTTAGTTCAGTCAGTGTTTGCTCTTTTGATACCATGGTTGGGTATTTCAACATAATTTCTCTGCATCGGCATCCTGCAGGCATCCCAATATCTTGCGCCTCTATGGTTACTTCCATGATGCGTCTCGCGTGTATCTCATCCTTGAGTTTGCACCCAGGGGAGAGCTATATGGTGAACTGCAGCGCTGTGGAAGTTTTCCTGAGGATAGAAGTGCCACCGTAAGTCTACCAATTTAATACCTCTTTGTCACATATATATATATATATATATATACACATACACACACACACTTGACTATCAATTATGAGCAGTTAACATGATCAACTTGTATATGTATAATCTTCTTTTACTTACTTAATGTAGTTTAATGTGAGATTCCACAAGCATGCTGACACTCTCCTTTTCTTAAATGTATTGAATTCTCAAAACTTAAAGTGATGCTGCCAAACTGCAACGCACAATGTATTCACCATGTTTTGTCTCCCATGTGCCGAACTAGTACATCATGGAGCTGGCAGATGCCCTCAACTATTGCCATTCCAAAAAGGTGATCCATAGGGACATCAAACCTGAGAACCTTTTACTGGGGGCCAATGGTGAGCTGAAGATTGCAGATTTTGGCTGGTCTGTTCACACCCCATCCTCAAGGTACCCTCATGTTTTATTTTGAATTAATGTGTTGGCACAGCTCTTATGTGTCTGACTTTTTATCTTTATGGTTTGAATGCACTTCTTGTTAGTCGCATTGGACAAAAGCCAAATTAAAATGTAATGTAATAATTTCCCCCGTTAGTTATGTGTAGTTTTATCGAATTATACTATCTGCATGGTAGGTTTTAATTTCTATTTACAATTTATTTGTTGGTTTGCGGCACTCTCTGCTAAGGACAGGTATGTTTTTCATCCCACAAACTGCCTTAGTTTATCAACTGCTGTGTCCTTATTCAGGAGGTCTACCTTGTGTGGCACCCTGGACTATTTGCCACCAGAAATGATTGAGGGAAAAACTCATGACGAAAAAGTCGACCTGTGGAGTCTGGGTGTCCTCTGCTACGAGTTCCTGGTTGGAAAACCCCCCTTTGAAACAAAAACTCATGATGAGACCTACCGCAGGATATCAAGGGTAAGCCATAGATACCGAGATGTCTCAAAACCTCCTGTATATTGTTTTATCAACTTGGAAATGGGACATTAAAAGTATATGCATGTCTTCCAGTGTCTCACCCTGACAGGTGCATATACCAATTAAATTTAAAATGTATTTCAAATGTATACATATGAATGTTAGTGGACATGGAGAATAGAGCTGAGAAGTGTTTATACAGCGTACTTGGTGTAGAAAAAAGGATTGAAGTAGCAGTGCTGCAGCAACAATGTTATTTTGGTGGATGCATGTAAGTTAGCTGACACACAAGGGGCAAACAGTGTGTTGTAAGGCTAAAACTCACCTTTATTTATTTATTTTTATGCAGGTGGAGTATACGTACCCTGCACAGGCCAATATCGGTGCTGGAGCCAAACACTTGGTTGCCCAGCTGCTGAAGCACAACCCTCTGCACAGATTGCCCATCCAGGGAGTGCTGACCCACCCCTGGGTCGTTGAATGTTCAACCAAGAAGCCCACAACTCTGAACAATGAAGAGCCCGGTCAATGAGAGTCTATGTTTTGGAATATCGAGGCCAGACTGGCTGCTTGATCCACTACTTTCCTACCAAATCACTTCAGTGTCTGCGAGCATTTTGAGCCACTTTGTTATCTTTTTCTTTTATCCTCTTCTTCCTTTTCTGATCCCCTTTTCTTAACGATGGCATTTGGTTGCCTGTAAATATTTGCTGTCTTTGTACACTTGAGAATTGTATTCAACTTTCTTAAAATGCTATTACTTGAAAATTAAAAAGCGGATTGTCTTGCCATAGAGTCATACCTGCCTTGAATGTCTGTCAGCATGTTACCATTTGAACCTGTGAGAGCTCATTATTGTTTAAACGATATTTGGTCAGGCAAGGGGCCATTTCCAACTGTACCTGAAACTCCTGTCGGTTGGACTCCTATGGCCGTGACTAGATCTAAATTGTCCACTCAATCGTGACCATAACTCATAGAAATGTATTTTTAAGCAGTATATGTGAATGTTTGTGAAAAGGTGACAATGTATATTCTGTCGTTATCACAGTTTCTAAATGTCCCAGTGGTTAAAATGGTTTAGGTAGACTAAGGAACGCAATGACAATGTGCATATGTGCGCGCTATTGCATGAGATACCAGAGAGGCCCGTTTTTGCTTGTCTGTGGACAGATGTCACAGCTGTGCAAGATGTTGTAAGGACATTTTACAGGCCTTGTAGTTGGAATCGAGATGAATGCTGAGTTCAATGATCCATGCTGTCTGACCTATGATTTTTCAATGCTCATGTGATGTAATGACTCGGTAGTGAGTCTGAATGCCACCTGTTGATGGGCCTCGTGGCTGGTGTTGATCCATAACAAAATGGACTCTAGTTTGCTTGTTTTATATCTGTTTATGTCTAAAGAATTTAATTATCTAAGGCTGAAGTCAAGATGAAAATATGTTTGAGGACAGGTGGATCCGTTTGTATCGGTCCCCTGAAATGCTGTCAGCAGAGGGTGCCAGAATACTACAATTATTATTATTATGGAGAGTAATAAATGCCACTGTTGCTAAATGTGTGTAAGCACAGTAAGTTCCTGTCTCAATTAAATAATATGTAAGGTAGTATTTATGTTTTTTTTTCAACTAGTATTATTAATACTGTTAATAAATGTGTTCAAGGCATCTGCTTCAATAAAATGTCAAAATTTAATAAAGTTAGATTTTTTTTTTCTGTTTTACCAGTTTATTGTAGACTATTCATTATACATTTATATTATGTATTGGCCACATTAGGGGGCAGTTATCTGCAAAGGTGCGCAATAGAAACCTTGAACATTCAGTATGTGCTTATAGTAAGAGCTTATCGAAATAATTTGATTCCCTTTCTAGTTGTCATCAGTGAGCATATGTTGTATTATATCTTTTATTAGGAATGTGGCCCAAAAGAATGACTGATTTACAGCGTATATGCTAGTTTTAGACATGAGAGATGCAGGCAAATCTGAAATGAATTAAAGTTTTAGTTAGTTAAATAAATCTATTTGAATTATTACTGTCTGGGTTGTTTAGGTGTAATGTTCCTATCCGTCCGTCTACCAGCGATTTGTCTTCTGTCCTATAGGTGGCTCCCCATGCGTTCTAATATTTGGTACAACTGACTTGATGGAGGAAATGTTTATTTTTTCCCCACTTTTAATGTTTTAGTTTATAAGGTTTGATCGCAAGTATTATTTTTTCCATATAGATGTTTTTATGGATGAAGAGTGATGCATTCCATCGCTGTTCAGCCTGCAGCTGTTCAGATGTCGTGCCTCCTGAATTTTGCACGTTGGATAGACTAAATCCTATGTTATATGCATTTCCTCATTGTTAAAAAAACTTATATGTGACATCGTTATTTGTGCCCTTCTACTTTGTTTCATCCCCGAGATCATGCTGGAAACGCGTAATTATATTCTCATATTTCCTGTGTGTGAGCTGGGCCTCGGACCCCTGCCTGCTCCGTGGTGAATGCCTCCAATCATATGCACCGGGAAGCTGGATGCCTCAGCAGCTGGAGATTAGGCCCGTCAGAGAAATAAACGGGTAATCCAGATGTTGTCTGAACAGAAAATCAACACAGTGGAGGAACAGGTCGACCACCAGGCCCGATACAAGCTTGCAGCAGGAAATATGTGCTCCTCATTTGAGCGTGCAGGAATGTCCCATCCGTGCACGCGCTTTAAATTCCTCTACAGACAAAAACCCGAGAATGCCCCGCATAGAAGACTAAAAAATTGTACAAACTGTTAATACGAATTCGGATTCGTCAGAATAAGTAGACCTGTGACCATATCTACCCCCATCTCACACTTACAGCGAGCATCACTCATGTTGATCTTATTTTTCTAAGCAACTATGGAATATTCCTGCCTTTACACTGTGTTGATTATCCCCTGTTTGATTTCAAGAAAAATATGAGAGCGACATTTATTTCAACCATTTTCAGTGTTTTATTATAGAGAAAAAAAAGGAAAAAAAATACACGTTCTGACCGTTTTTTCGTTTCACATAAAACCACACACATTTTAACAATATAATTTCACTTATTTATTTATTCTTTAATATTAATTTCACAATATATGATAACGACTTTGAGTTATACATTCCATCTTTTTGAAACCACAACAACACACTACACATACGTTTTATATTACATTTCCACAGGACCCATTGGATTGCACAGAATGAAAAATGTCTGTATGCACATTTTCCTCTTTAATGATCTATTAATGATTTTTGATTTCCATTCTCCGAATTTTCATGTCTTTCAATTCAATTTCAGAAAAGACCATTTCTTTTTCAAGTTAATGAAAAAATATTATTTGAAAATTGGGTGTGCAGGATTTCAATTTGAGGTCCCCATCTATCTGAAGTTTGCGCCAGGATGTAGGACATGGATGTTTTACCACAGTGTGTATGGTGAAGGTGAAGTCAATTATATTATGCCGATTAAAAGGCCAATAGTAAATCTTAAATATTGGGGGGAGGATCCCAAAGCATTAACACTTTAACTTTTTAGAGGTTTTTAAATGTTCCACTTCCCACTTTCATTGTTTTGTGTTTCTGAAATATCATACATTCAATGCATAGTTTGTATAGCTGCTGTGGTCTATTTGATACTTTGCATTTCCAGTGTTTTTTGTTGTTCTTTTAACTGCTGCAGGGAAGGTCCAATTTCCTCATTTACTAACGAAACATCGCTATTCTTTCAGAAATGTCTATAAGCATTCATATGTTTCTACTGCTGGTTATTGCCGTTGTGTGTTATTTCTCCACCTTGCTTTTCTGGATTTAATACCGCACTGGTGGTCGTCATCCTATTGCAAGAAAGTGACATTTATGTTTTTTTTAATGAACTTATCTTAATCATCGATGAATCACATTATACCGTCGAATGTCAGTCTATCACAAACTCGAGCATTACATGAAGTGAAGTCTCATGTGGGAAGCACCACAAGAGAGACGACAAGACGAACTGTCCTTTTTGCAATTTTGTTTAAGGTCAATATTGTAAACGTTCACTCCACTGGAAAATATGTATATGTACTTTTGTTCGCATACTTATACAACATGTATATTTTTCACATAGTGTGTCGTGGATGCATTCGATTTCCTCATTGCCACCAGTTCTATTTGTATGCGCGCGCGTGTGTGTGTGATTTAATGCAAGACTGTATGAGTGCGTGTGTTCTGTGCGCGCGTTGTTACGCATGGATTAAGCAGAGGGGCTGCATTTGCGGGGAAGTCGTGTATTTAATTTTTCCCCCCTCTAAGTGGGGTTTTGCAGTTAACATCTAGTTCCAGCAACGACTTGCAATCTATTCTTCGATGTTATCTCTGAAAGCCTCTATGAGGCCCTCCATTGAATGGATGAAACCAGATACGCTGCATATACCTCCTATTACAAAGATGGCGACGTCAAAGAAGACCTGGTGCCATAGCAGCTTTCTCCATAGAAGCCTGAGGTGGAAGAGACTGGGAAGCAGAAAGCACAGGCCCGCGCCAGTCAGGCTGCCAGTGAGGCCCATGAGAAGGGCGAAGTGTGGCACATAGATCGCCATGAGCAAGGTGAACACAACAAGGGTACATCGGAGAGTGAGTCCCCAGGACTTTAGGCGTCCGTCGCCCCCGTAGCAATCAGGAAAGTACGCACGTCCCCCGTCCTGGAAAAACGACTTCTCTAAGACCTCGACGGCGGCGAAAAACGGCAAGGGATACGACAGCAAAGCCTTGGCCACGAGGAAGAGGTTGACGACGGCTCGGATGGTCCCGGGCAGGTTGTCAGTGATGACCTCCTTGGTGGCGTCGGCCCAGGTCAGGTAGGCCACCAGGGCGAACAGGCCCTTGAGGATGCAGGCAGCGATGTGAGTCCAGTTCATCATGCAGTGGAACTCGCTGGGTTTCTGCATGTTCCCCTCCAGGGACGGCAGGAAGATCTGCGACGTGTAGCTGAACACGATAATCCCAATGGAGATGGGGAACTTTTTGACGTCGATGTAGAACTTGACCTTGTCCCAGGCCCAGTCCCTCGCCCGGGAGAGGCAGTAGGCGATCACCAGCACGTTGATGACGAAGTGGGCCATCGTGCATAGCAGGCTGAACTTGGAGACGGCTTTCAGGCTCTTGAGGAAGGCGCAGGGGAGCAGGGCGACGGTGGCGATGATGGCCCAGGACTTCTGGGAGATCGGCATGTTGGGGAAGCTGTTGTACATGAGATTGCCACTGACCACCACATACAGGATGCAAGTCATCACCAGCTCTATGATTTGGGCTACATTCACAACATGGCCACCCAGGGACGGGAACCTGGGCGCGCAGCAGGCGTTCGCAATGTCCACATAGGAGTCCCTCACGCGGACCAGCTGCCCGTCTTCGTCCTCCTCGTACAGGCAGGAAATTAGGATTTTGCCCGTGTAACAGCACACAACGGCGGCGAAAATAATGAGAAAGAGTCCGAGGTATCCTCCGTGCAGGATGGCGTAGGGCAACCCGAGAACAAACATCCCCTGTAAACATGAACAAGGAAGAAATCGTGTTGAAATAAAGATTAAACTGTTAAGGATTGGTCATTCGGGTTTTTTGTGAACATATGTTTTTTCTGGGTTATTAACCAGATTATATATGAATGTGAGATTTGGCTTTTGCTCGGCCTTCAAAGCAAGTATATCCCATTTCATTGTGTGGGTTTTCCACTTGGCTTTGAGCGCATCCGCCCGCCTCTTACGTCACTACGAGCTGGAGGAGACACAGTCTGACGTCACGGTGACTGCCGTGACCACGGCGGTGATAAAGCATGAAAAGGATTGCGCCTGAGGATTTTTTGTCGCATAGCACACACACGCGCGCGCACGCGCTCACGCGCTCCAATCTTGAGGACAATACATTTTGCATTTGGGATGCATCTCTTTTAACGTAGTTGTAGTCTAAATAAAAACACTCTACTATGCTTCATAGATCTGGTTGTAAACGTAATCCCCAAAGATATGTACAATATAATATGTAAGACTTCTCCTGCCACATTGTCCTTTAACATATTTGATTTGGCTACAGTGGAAAATAATGTGCCCACAGCAATAAATCCAAAGATATTTCAACACATTATTATATATTAATACATTTGGTTTATAAAGCTTAGAAATGATGTGTCCCATTTTACTTTTATAGGTGAACAGTTATCAGGGATTTGCATCAGTGTCACTGGAGATCACTATACAGACAAAGAATGTGGTGTGTGTGATTGGGGGCCACATAGCATCAGGTAACATGCTGGTAAAATGCAAAGGTATATGGGTGTATCGGAGCGAGTTGGGTGTACACCTTAAAATCTTACATGTGCCAACCAAAAGTCTGAATATTTTACCAGCTATATTTATTTTACCATTATTAAAAAAATAAAATAACTCGATGGAGTTTTTCTTTAAGGGGACAGAGCCAATTGAATTTGACTGACTATTTTAATTCAGACATTTAATTCTGTGACAGGTGTGCATGTCTCTTGAATTTCACAGCTGCTCCGGAGGCGGCTCAGCCAATTAGAACCGAGCACCGGAGCCGCCCGTTTATAATCCACCCGAGTGCGTCTTTACCTGGATAGCATTCGTGACGTTCCAGCCCGCCTCCCAAGCGGTGATTTTTGGTTTGTCTTCAGTCAACTCGTTCGTCGGACCTCCGTCCTTGGAGGCTGAGCGCGCCGGACCGGTGCCGTCCCTCTGATAGTGGCTGTCCCCGTCCAGCGTACCCCCGTCTCCGCTGGCCTCGCCTCCCATCTCATCGGACGACAAAATGTCCATCTGCATGCCCTGCCGGTGGTCGTAGTCCAGGTCATCGCAGGCGACGAAGCCGAGACCCTCCTCGTCGGTGGCGGCCTGGAAGCCCATCCTGGCGAACATGCCGCTCACTTTCGCCTGGGATTTGTTGGACACAGCCGTGGCCGCATTGGACAGTTTATTAGAAAGCTTGCCTCTGATTAACGTCGCCATTTTTCGCTCCTCTCCCGACTCTCAACTGTCTGCAGGTTTAATTGGTGCTTTTCAGGTAGTAAAAATTTGAGGCTACTTTTAAAGTTTCAACTCTTGATTCTCTACATTAGATAAAGCCACGAGAAAAAAAGAGCGCAAGTTTCGTTTACAAGACACCGATGGTTTTCAGTTGCTATCTCCACTTCTGGTTGAGTGTACGCCTGCTGCCCTCGATTATCCCCAGGTTCATGTCACCTTCAGACGTCGCTGCTCCGTTTCTGCATCCTGGCACTGCGCTCTGAGTCTCGACGAGTAGCGCACCTTTCTGAGGCAGGTCGGCACTGTGCGCAAAAGCTTTACGCACGACAAAAGGCGAGCCACAGGTCCCTGCAAGGCCTATGATATCGTTTTCTTTCGGGTTATAAGGTGGCATGCAGCGTATCTTGGAGTATGCCGTAGGTTTTCAGGTGCCTTTACTGATGCCAATGCGGTACCGTGGAGCCTAGGGGGGATAGGAGGAGGAGACACGTGTCCTCATCAGCCTGCCAATGCAAAGCACGTCTCCAGCCCTCCCAGTGCCCCAGCACAGGAGAAAACGGGAGAGATTTGCTGCATTTCTAGGGGAGGTGCTTACAGCACCCCCACCACCCCCTTCAATCCCATAATCTATAATAGCTCACCCGAACATCCAATGACATTCCGGGGCCCTGAAATCTTGCATAGCTTTACGCGTATAAAAGGAAGCTGGAATTCACCAAAAACCCAAAGACTCTGGATCAGATTTTATTACATACAGTACTAAACTAGGATTCGTTTTTTTTTTTTTAATTAAATTAAATGTTGCGCCTTTTCATTTATTTTTAACGAGAAGAGGACGTGGAGCATCACAATAGTAACCCAAATTGTTTCTGGGATTACTTGGACAAAAACACGTGTTGAGTTTGTTGGTGATGAGGAGAAAATGATTTTCTAATAATTTTCTCTTTTCTAAATCATGGTAAGATATTTTAAAGGAGACTGGAGACCCATATCTTTTCATTTACTTTCGATGAATGTGGCCTACAGTTTTGACACAATTTGAATGAAATATTCATGTATTTTATTCCACTGTTTATGTTTTCATTCTGAAGTCTTCTTTCAGTTTGCTCCTCCCTTCATTTCTTCCGTTTTTCCTCTCTCCCCCCCTCCCTCCCTCCCTTCATTCACTCAATCATTCACTCAGGGACAGTCTCTGTGAAGGTGACGATGACCGCGTTTTCGTTGGGAAAAATATCCTATAATAATTATTCATTAAATATAAGTGAAATACGTTTATAAATAATAATGTGTAAACTTGTGTTACATTACATTCTGACTTTATTTTTTGAGAATGCCTAATGTACGTTTTTATATTATTTGGAAGATATGTCTTCCAGTGAAACAAAATAAATGCCACAGTAAAGATTTCAAAGTAAATAATTCATAGAAAAAAATGTTAAAACATATATGTGTGTGTGTGTGTGTGTGTGTGTGTGTGTGTATAGCGTGGTTGAAGCTGAACACGGCGTTTTTAGTTTCACACTCACAATAACCTTTAATTGTGGCGAAATAAATGTTGTGATTCTAGCAAACGGGGCCTTAAAGTGTTGTAAACAGTTTGTTGTCATTGCCTTGTCAGTAGTACGTTGGGTCCACCGTGTTCCACGTTACCTCATGCTGCAGTATCACAGTTCATCAACATGATGCAGAGCCACGGCCCCGCTCTCCACACTAAAATAGCCTGCGCTAACACACGGTATACTGCAACGCAGTCTGCAGCTCTAAACATTCAGGCTGTTTGTTTTGTAATTGAGGACAGGAAATCCCCGATGAAAGCGTCCAACCTGTTTCTTCAATGGGCTTTATGATAAGAGCAGTAATGCGGTGGAATAACTGAAGCGTAAACTGATCATCGAATGACAAACCACCAACAATGAGTCTGTGTATGATATGGCCTATTGTGTTTCCCCCGTGTGTGTGCCTCAGATCAGATTGAGGGGCCCGGTCCTAATCTCCGCTAATGATTTAAAGAGGGATAACGTGACTGCGACGCCGACACTATTTTATCAATAACATGATTTGAAAAAAATAAACCTATAAAATGTATTTACAGGCAGAGTAAATAAGGGAAATATTTCTCTCAAAATGTTTTCCCTTTTTTTGAATAAGAGATCATTATTCTCTCTTTTTTTGACAGAAAAGCTGCGCCATGATGCAGGGGTTTCACAGACAGGCTCAGATGCAGCGTGCGGGCCGAGCTGCGTACCGGCCCTGCGTATATCTCTGCTCGATCTCAGGCCTGGTGCAAACCGCGACTTCTGAATAATAAAATCCTAGGAAAACTAAAAAAGAATGGCGCTCTACCGCTCAGCGCGTCTCATGGATGTGTGTGTGAGCGATGTGTTTAATGTTTAGTTGTGGGAACGAAAATGGCTGCTCTTCCCTTCCCTGAATGAAAGAGTTAATGACAGAGGCTGTTATCATCGCGCTGCAGCCCTCCTCTGATCTGCGCCGTCTAAGGGAGGGTGCTGCAAAATGAAAAGAGCAGCCGTGACACCACCAGCTTACAGAGGCTGCAGACCTCTCCGCGACCCGCTGTAGGCCCACAGATAACAACAACAATAATAAGGATAATGATAGAAAATAACTGTCGTTAACGTGGAGGTATCCACACTGACTTGGATAAATCCCACACAAGCAAGTGATCTACAATGCACATGGGGCAGCGAATCAAGTCCAAGTGAAAGGCCTTTTTCTGGCCTTTACTATAGAGAAATTGTGAAAAGGTACCGATGGACTCCACCAATTTTGAGCTTTTAGACATGTTCATGCACGAAGGTGACAATGAACGTACAATTATTTTCACGCTTACACTCGGCTCTTCCCTTGTAGATGACTAATTTTGCACTTTTGATCACACTTCATCATCCCCCGTGCACGATGACTGAGGTGTGGGAGCCACGTGGTCATACTTGATCCGCAAAGAGAGGGGAAATGATTTTCGCAGTTTATCACCAATGGATACAGAGAGGGGGGGGGGGTCAGGGGAGCGCGTCCCAGGAGGAATCCACGTCTGTGTAGATACAGATATGACCAATCAAAGCTCCTTATCTGTGTCTGTCTTTTCACCGCATGTTCGGCCAGCCGACAAGAGGCACAGACGACATCGGAAAACCAAATCCAAAATGGCACTGTGATCTCACTTCAAATTATTTTCTGTACCCACCCCCCACGCACACGCACACCTCCTCCTCTTCCTCCTCCACCGCAGTATTTCACCCCCGGCTCTCCCTTTTCACATTACACACATGGGTGAGCTGGCACAAGGTTCTGCGCCTTCATGTAACCTCCTCCCGCCTCCGCCGACGCCCCCCCCCCCCCCCCCCCCCCCCCCCCCCCCCCGCTCTCCCTTTTCACATTACACACATGGGTGAGCTGGCACAAGGTTCTGCGCCTTCATGTAACCTCCTCCCGCCTCCGCCGACGCCCCCCCCCCACACACACCCCCGTCCCCCCATTTTCCGTCTCGAAACACTAAATTACAGACCTCATTTTTGTGCCCATTCTGGGGCATACTTTTCTCCCGGAACGATAATTCTGAGAACAAATCTAATTTGTGTGACTATCACAAGGCGAAATATAGCAGAGAATAGATTGTTTTTGAACCTGCTGCAACATCAGACACATTTGTAATAATGTAAACTGGGCTTGTATGTCTCCATGGCGTCGTTGACCGCAATTATGTAGGGCTGCAGTGCCTTTCATTGTATGCTATCATTACCCCATCCATTAAATGTTGTCAGGGAGAAAAGGTAAGTGTGTGTGTGGCTGTTACAGAAACTCTCTGACGCACGACCCAGATAGAGACCAGATAAGAGTGGATCCAACCTAACCCTCAGCACCTCAACCAAACTTAATGTACTGTACATGCTGAGTAGGTTAAGATGTTGTGCCGAAAGATGTCTCATATGTCTGAGTACAGAAACCAGAAGCGTTTAACCCACGAGCCAGAAAATACCACCCAGCGCTCATCGATTAATATGGGACAATGAAAAGGCACTCTGGGGACTGCAGAGGAGGGAAATTAGCCCACATAGGGCTAATCACAGCACCTCAGAGTCCATTAACATTTGCATCACAATCACAGGCAGCACGCTGTCTGTCATATGTACTAGATTATGCGCGTCCTGCGCTGAACACCTCAGTGTTTAAAGCCAAAGGGAAAAAAACATATCGGAGCTTGGTGATTTCAGAACCCCGGACAGCGCACGGCTGTTTCGGCGCTGCCTCCTTAAAGGGACAATCCACAGATTTATTATTAGCCGAACGATAACCAATCGCCAATCTGTGTTATGCGTTTGAAGTATATGCTCTCTTGGAAATAACAGTTTGGCCAAAGTTCTCCTCTTGCCTGGCTAAGCTTTCAGTGATATGGCGTGGCCTTCATTGGCGTTTGTAGCTGCTCAGTTGTCATGTAGATGATTTCACAGTGTTTCTTTTCCAATGACGTTAGACAGTAAAGTCAATATCTCATATATATAAAAAAAGTGTCCTCTGAAGCAGAAAATCGAAAAGCCAAGACTTGACACCTTTTTGGATGTGGTGCAGAGTGACCGCTTTGGGCTCATGTAACTGAGATATTAAGGCATGCTGAGCTGTTTTCTCTGTGATTCAATTCGACCGTGTCTGATATGAAGAGATACAAACTTCAGAAATATTTTTAAATAGTTTGTCTTTTCTTCAATTAACATTTCTTACCTTATAGGACCTTATAGGAATAATTCTAACGGCCTCACACTGCCTCAGTGAGGATAAGCAGTTATTCCTTTGTAACGCTGCCCACCCTCATCACTGTGCAAAACTGTTTATAATGTCACATCTCCCCGTCGGAAATGCATTGGCACAAACCCTAAGACGCTGAAGTCGCTTCGTTGAACAAAGAGCATCGTGTTTTGTAGGCAAGCGCCATTATATTCCTCACTGTTTTTCTCCTGTCACTGCGAAGCTGCAGCCAAGCCAGCAGGCAATGACAGCCACATAGAGAAATCCAGGTGGCCCACGGTGGTAAACCACTAAGAGCCTTTTCATTAGTCCTAATGTGGCTGTTTAATGGCTTATCATGGGCTCCCGAGAGACTTCCTCAGAGAGGGGTTTGTATTAGTGCCGCATGATGGCTTCTGTCTCAGAACAGTGATGGATGGCATCTATCTATCTATCTATCTATCTATCTATCTATCTATCTATCTATCTATCTATCTATCTATCTATCTATCTATCTAAACCCACCTATCCATTGATCTCAATACAAAGTTAAGTAAAAAGCAGATTTAGCACCAACAATAATATATTCAGAAAAAAGTCTAAACTGTATCCATAGGGCAATATATTCCTCTCTGCCTCCCTGTGTGTTTGATACAAAAAGCTCCCCAGACGCCGTTTTCCTGTTAACCCACGTTGACTCGACTCTCTCCATCAACCTCTGACGTCCTGTTTCTGAGTTCAATCTCCTGCTGCGACACATTAACATTGTAATTGCCTTTTTTTGAGCACAATAAACTGAGCCAGTCCACGGGGACCTGCATGGCCCGGGGCTGGCACAAAGCTATGCAATCGATTTTTTGCTCTCCGCCAGCAAAAAATAATCCCAGCCATCAACCAACACATTGCCGGACACACATGTTTTTCATGTATATTGAAATTCTGCAGATGATGAATGTTATCTGGTTACCATCTGACACAGGCCTCAGGCTGTGTGGGATAAAATAATGTATGCAATAACAGCTAATTATAGTTTTTAATGGCATTTTAACATCATGAGATTCATTTAGTTGTTTTTACGTGTTGTGTTGTTTGTTATATTTTCAGACATGATATGAAAGTGAGTTAGTTCACACCAGGCCTCCTGTATTGATCGAATGTGAGGTGATAGATAATCATCAATATCTATCACACCTAATCTACTTCACTCCGTAAGTAACAACTCCCTCTATTGATGCGTGTGTGTGTGTCTGTCAAAGTACATTTTTCATGAAGTATTTGTGTGTTTGTAGTTGTCTCACCCGATGCTTACTGTATTTGCATTTTATGCACATAGCTACAACTGTTAAGTGTGAATATGATGTATTTGTTTCTGAGTTTCCCCTGGTGTGTGGTCTTGTCGCTCAGAGCAGATTCAATACACAGGCAGATCTCGGTGGCTGTGTAACAGTTTTGTTCTCATTAAAGTTGTATGTCATGAGAGCAGCAGACCTCTCATCATCTCTCCCAGGGATTCCAAGCTTTGAATCACACTACACTTTGACTTGCGTTTCATCCTGGAGCCCTTGACACAGTTGCAGCACACAGGGCAAAACAAAGCATATATTTTGTAGCTGTTGTATATGTAATTTCATTTATTAGCCTATCATATCATGGATTAACATGCTTCTTAACCCACCCATTTTATCTGGACGTTTCCTTGGAATATTTTTATCCTATGGTTTTGCTACTTATACTTGTACTTACACTAGCAGACATTAACTACAAGCTATGAACTCAGACTTAAATATGTCTTTTTTATGCATGTATAAAACTTTTAACCAGTACCCTTGCACCTCTGAAGACAGTTGGAGTCAGGTGGAAGACTGATTTCTCTACTTACTTTACAGGTTTTTGTTCACGTGTTGGTGAATAAGTGTTACTTGAATTTGCTATTTATTAGTTTGTTTAGCCCATATTAAAAATGTATTCTAATCAGCAGCTAATGTTCTTATGGTGATTCAACATACAGACATAAAACAGCAGTATACTGATTACAATTAAACATGAGCAAAAGCATCTTTAAGGGAAGTTCTTTCTAAAGCCTAGAACTAATCCCCTTTTGTTGCTAACATTCATTACCCCTTCATGTTCCTAATTTTACATTTAATTTCCTTTAGAAGTTTCTCTTCTACAATTTATTTTAACTACATGCTGAATCAAAAGATGAGATCAAATATAACGTGGCAATACAGGGAATCCCTATTTCAAATCTGCATTGATGCTTTGTTTATTCTGATGGGTCCCTGTGTTTTTATTAATATAACCCTTCCATTTCCTCTCCCTATCCAGTCTGAATGATTCATTGAAATGCACGTCTTGTTTGCAATTGACTACATTCACAACCTGCTGAAAGCTTTTTGTTCTGTCTCTGTGATGTCGGCAGGCCTTCAAACAGCGTCGCTTTAATTGAAACAGCGCTCATGGAGAGTGCTCAGGGCTTAATAAAGGCAATCGCTGGCCATGTTTCATGCTGGTTTATGAATATAAACCACATATGCTTTTGAAAATGGGCTTTTCCCTCGACATCCTCCCATCCCCCACTGTCAAACCGTGCAGCCACTTTGGGCTGTCATTAACTGCTATTGTCAGCGGCACAATCAAGAGCAGGCTGGAAAAAAATACGCCAGCACTTATCATGAGCTCAAGCAGGAGAGGGAACATACAATAATGCACAACACACACCGGGAGAACGGATGTTACTATTGATTTCTGGGCTGCTGTGCGAGACGTTGCACAGATACTGAAGCCTGGGTACCAAAGGTGTTTTTGTCTTTCGAGAGCTATCATTTTTCTGCAACACCAGGCAGTTGACTGGCTCTATATTTAGACAGCAGGTCAATACAGCTTTGAAAAAGATGGAAATGCTGCATTGCAACAACATTCAGTTTGAAAAAGGGCTTCTTATAAACAATATTTCGTCTTGCTTTGAAACATTGTGATTTTCTGTACCAAAATGACCCAGAAGACAGCTGAAATAGCCAGGGGCATGTGGCTGCTGGCCTCCAATACTTCCAATTGTGAAATCCATATTTTAATGAAAACATCTTGCATGTATATTTACATTTCAGTTGTTGCACACACAATTCAGTAAAAAAAACACCTCAGTTGACTCAAAACAAAAATGTCCTTATATCTTCGGCTGCCATTTTTACAACTTCTGCCATCTAGCCATGATTGAGGCTGTCAATGATGACTCTTTTACGTTCAACCATTTTGAGTCACCATCTGGAGACTTTCTTGTCAGTGTGAATGCACTTAAAAATGTTAATTGTGACTATGGAATTGTGCAAATTGAGACGTAGCTGCATCTAACGTTTCCATCAGGATTCAAACAACAACTTTGTTGTGTTATAGGGCCTTTGTCATTGTGGCACACTTGTTCACACAAAAATGTGATTTATTGAATAATGTAGACCCAGATGATGGTGTCCTTGGAAGCTCGATGTGAGACAGCTGGTTGCTTGTTTTTTTTGGTTGTTAATTCAGCCTTAAATAATCGCACTGATCAATACTAGCAACACTTGTGTTTTTTTTTTTTTTTTAACACATCTTTCATTGTTGGACTAGAGGTTAATGTTGCCTGTTGGCTTCTGCCTGACTTGTGCTATAGTGAGCAGTGTCCCGGGGGACAGCTCAAGCCACACGTCTCACGCAGACCTGTCAATATACTCAACTTCCCTCTATTCTTTTGACACCGGCCCTCAGGCCCTCTCCCTGTGTGTCCACAATCCACCCCTTTAATGCTTTCAGATTGCAGATCGTGTAGTGTTTAAACAGAACAACAAGGTACACATGTGTGGCTGTAGAAGGAATGCTGGCCCGCCAGAAAATACACAGACATGTTCTAATATCCAGGGCTCCTTGATATATCCTTTAAATATCAACTGATGGAGCTTATGAATGTTTTTTTTTTTACTTTTCCGATCTATGCTGTGTTTGTATGTATATCTAAACAAATCTAGATAGATAGATATACCCAATTAATCCTGCAAGGGAAATTGTTTTGTTCCATCAGTAGCTATGTAAATGACAACACTAAGGAGACAATATAGAAGAATACAATAAACAGAATAAAAATGTGTAATATACCTAAGAAAAATAATAAAAATAAACATTTAAATGTTTGCGTTGTAATATTGCAAATGACTCGATTTATTGGAATTCCCTTAAAAATGTGCAAATATTCCTCTGGTCATACAGTATCTGCAGGTCAATCTATCAGATCATACCTCCCCCTAATTCAATCTTAAATGTGGCTTATCACGCTTCCACCAGGATCTTAAATGCCTCTCACTCTTATGTAGCAGAGATATCATCTCTCTGTACGCTTCTGTTTAGTTGAGATAAACAGCAAACAATATTTAACAGCTCCATATCTGCTTCTCTTTCTCAGAGCTTTATTGCTTTATTGCATTTCCATCTGCCATCTCTCCTGTGTGTAGTGTGGAGTGGGGTGTCCCAGTGGTGTTGCAGTCAGTCAGTGGGTGCCTCTGGCTTCTCCAATCTTTAGCTCAATTTTTAGCCATGCTTGGTACAGGAGTGTGGTCCCCCAGAGAATGAATCCGAAACACTTTGGCGATCTTGTGACTTTTCCTCCAGATCAGATTTGACTTTACTTTAATTCCAATTATTTACATTATTTTTTAAAATAAATATTAGATAACTTTCCATTATTTCTTTGACTTCTGGAACATTTATATAGTGTAGTGATTTGCTTTTTAGTTTTAGTTTTCCCCATGTTTTTTGTTGATCAGAAGGATTAATCAATAAGCAAACTAACTCTCTAACTAATCTCCTTTTACATCCACCATCCTTTCTTTCCCGCGTCTCTACTTTTTAACCGCACTCTCTCTCTTTTCTCTTCTTCTCCCTGCTTCCCCTCTCTAGTCCTCCTCTAATGTTCTCATCTTCCTTTGCTGTGTACCCCTCGCTTTGCTGTTGCGATCATGCCTCCATCCATGCACCTGACTGCAGATAATCACGCAGGACGAAAAGAAAAAAAGCAAATTCTTTATCTGCAGCCACAGCTGCAATTCATTGTAAAGCGGTGAATGGAGAGATTTATAGCACCCCCTGTCCCTTTCTCCCTTTTTTCCTCCAATTTCTGTCATTGCTGCCTCCTACAGCTGGTGTCTTCCGAAGAGTGAAACATATCAAAGTTTAAATGTTCCATATAATAGCAGCACTAAATTATAAGCTGATGTATAAAATATGGTCAATTACAGTGGAAGATGCACAATAGAACTGTCAATAGAAATTTCCTTGGTCCAGATTGGACTTTAAATGTCTAAGAGTGTTGAATAATTAGTTGAAAGAAACTACAAAGAATTGTGTCTTATGTAAAAAGATATCAACATACTCACCAATCACGTTCAAATCAAAACCTGAAAATATACACTTTAAAATGAAAAATGTATTACATTACACCTTATAGTTGACATGGTGTCTGACATTATCTCAGACTACTGCTTTAGATCATCTGAGATCCCTTCGGTTCCCAAACGCTGTGAGATTATTTCCGCCTCATGGAGTGGCATGGCTCTTCACTCCACTGTGTGAAGGGCTGTCTGGGGACGTGGACACGGGTCGCAGGCAGCACCGCACCAGGGCATCGAGCTCCAGCCGAGGTGGAATTCATGTTGATTTTCATGCTTGGCTAAGTCTGTTTTGCCAGCTGCCATTTATGCTCAGACATTCATTCTGTATGAGTGACTGTCTGTGTATATGTGTGTCCTCTTTTTGCCAGCATATTATGGCATCCAGATTAAAATAGAAACAGTGTCACAGCAAAACATGTTCATTAGACTCTCTTTGAAAAATAAAATAAAAGAGTTAGAACTAAAAATAACGAATTATTCTACATAATAACATATACATCTGTAAAGGTGAGCACAGGCAATGCAAAATGTATTATTCTGGTGACTTCAGGAGCAGAGCCGAGAGCTTTTCTTCCCTGTCCAACACAATTCAGCTTGGTGTCTAATTCATATTATTACTGAAATTGCCTCAAATTTGTTGCCATGGTTATTTTTTCTTTCCGCTCTTTTTTAGGCTTTGTGCCTCCCCAGTGGCCGATGATTAGAGGCGACAGTGGCTGGAAAGAGGCTGGGTTGTGGGGAGACACTGTGTGCGTGTGTGTGTATGTGCGCGCGTGCGTGTGGGAGAGAGAGAGAGAAAGGCTGCAAGGCAGTGACCTGGTAATAGTGAATGTATCCACAGGCCATAAACCAAGATAGTTGCCATGGTCACAATAATTGGGAGGCAGAGCAGTCAGGGAAGAGGAGTGGGTGTGTGCGTGTGTCTGTATGTGTGTCTCTGTGTTTGTGTGTCTCCAGTATACAGACAGAGACAGAGAGTCAAAGAAAGAGTGAGAGCATGTCTGACTTGAAGAAAAGGAGGCTTGAGGCAACACTGCAGACTAGCAGCAGGAAGTGGTACTACTGTACATAACCAGCTACTGACGAGCGCTCACTGTTCACTAACACTTCGGACAAATCATAAGACAGAAAACACAGTACAAGTCAGCAGGGACATAAAAAAAAATTCATTGGTCGGCCATGCAAAAAGCCAATGAGAAAACATTCACAGGGGAGACCATATTTGAGTATTGTTTAAGATTTGGTGGTCAAAGTAAAAAAAATACCCATTGTTTTTCAGGTCTGCATGCTACCATTTTCTGAATAGCAATTTAGAAAACTATTAACTTGAATAGGAACATGTAAGAAAGCAATAACATGTTCGCAAAAATAATACTCTATATGTGTATTTTCTCCCTGCTCACTGTATTGCGGATGTATGTCTCTGTTGTGTTGCGTTGAGCTCCGTCCCCCTGTCTCAGTCTGTCTGCAGCTGAATGAAGCGCTCTGTCCCATCTCTCTGTCACAACACAGCAGTAGCATCATCATACTCTGACACACTGAGATCATATGGGTCTCCCCCACCCTGACCCACAAACACACACATGCGCGCATACAGATTATGACTTGGCATGTTAACCTCCTGCGTCCCACTGTCATGATCACTACACTCACACCCATGGCATAGTTTATTATCATGTATTTTAATAATTTCTTTATTATTTCTTTATTCATTTAAAATATTACATATTATTTAGAATTTGATTTACATTTAGATATATTCAAACTCCCCAAAAATAGCATACACTTTTGAGACATTTATGAAAATTATTCAATTCAATCAGTCAAAATACATGGGCTGGGAAGAGAAGCGGATATGACGTCACCTTCGTTTTTCTTCATGGCAGCTCATGGTCATCTCTAACAGGTAAGTTACATCTGCAGTCATTATCTAAAATCTGCCAGATATCAGTGTATGCACTTGTTTAATAAAAGCGGTTCACATTGTGTTACACAAATATCAATATGTCGATAAGTCCATCAATGTGGATATTATTGTCTCGTCTACTCGCCAGTTAACTTTCACGTGCTTCAAATAAATGTCAGCTAACTTAAGCTAATGAGTAATATTATATTTACCAATATCACCAACATTGGTTAATCAACCAATAGTGTTCATTAACACCTGGTGACGGACATTTCCGAAGTAATCAGAGCGATTGTTTCCCTAGCGTTTTGCCCATGTAGCTCTGGTTACGTGTCGCTTAAGCTAACGCAAATGTTAGCCTGATAGCTAATCGTGCTTACTGCTTGACGGGTGGGAGCAGTTCCGGCTACAGATGGCTGCCTTCAGGCAGCGAACGGTCCTTGCCACAAAAATATGTGTGTATGTGTGTGTACCAGGGCTGCTGCTGAAAACACCAGAGCTTTGAAATATTAGGCTTTAATTTAAAACCGTTATTTTATTTTGCACACACACACACACACACACACACACACACACACACACACACATATACTATATATATATCATCATGAGTGCTATATATATATATGGTGATGATATGGGGACTTTTTATAACTGACTTTTTATATTTTATTTTTATGTTTTATTGTACTTGATGAAAAGCATAATCTGCAGCAGATAGTAATTATCGTAGATTTTTTTTAACAAAATGTTTAAAGCATCTTATCCCTATGGTAACGGGTATAGTATAGTATAGTATAGTGGGGTTTTCAGAGGCGCCGAACACACTGGTCTTGGTCCTGGGTTGCTCGACAGGCCTACCCTCTCCTCCCCTATGGACGGCAGGGATGCTTGGGAAGGGGCTTTTGACTCATGAGTTATGTCGAGGATGTTTGTCCTCCTCCTTCTTTCCTTGGTGGGGCTGTTGAAATGAAGGGCGCCACAGAAACATTTCGCCTGTGGTTAAAAGCGCTCTATTGTCACTGTGCGTAGGGGATAAGGTTCATGTGCCACTCATAGGTTCCTGTCTGCATGTGCGCACAGGCATGCAGAAACCTCCTTTCTTCTTCTTGTGCAAATCTACGGTCAGATTTACACAGTGTGAGACATGCTGTCAGTCTGAAGTGTCACTGTTGTGTGAATGTGTACGTGTGTGTGTATCTGTCAAGAATATCATCAGTTGTCTGATGTTCTGCCACAAACAGACAAACACAAACAACATTTTTTCCAGCACAGATAAACCAACAAAAAGCAGTAAAGGCAAAACTACAATTAAATTATGAAAATGTGGTTAATCTAAAGGAATAATAGAAGTAGTATTTCACACAATTTCCACCCACATTGTTTTATGTTCATGTAACCCTGTTAGGTCTGTTTGCCAGAACTGTCTTACCTGAAACTAATACAAATAATCAGTCTAAAAGTCATAAAATTAAAGCATTAAAACTATTCTACCCATATAATAACATATATATTCAGCTTCTGTACTTTCTATACTCTGCTGGGGTAAGGAAACAAGTGAAGTATTTGTATTCATAAGGTTGTCTTATTAAAGGATATTAAATATCCTACTGTTGTTGTTTTTTATTATCTTCTTAATGTTCCCGCTCCATGGTAATCTCTCTCACCACTTCATCGTAATATTAAATAATCAGTCTTTGAACATGTATTTTCTATTATTTTCTATTTTATTAAAGAAATGTAGTCTGAATAACTGCATTGAGCTCAAATTTTCATTTGCATGAGTGAATCAGTTAGGGTTATCTGCACCGGAAGCAGCCTCCTTTAAGCACATTTGCACTGATGGATATTGAAAGATAAAAAGGGGCTTTTCCATGCAATCATTTTATCTTTAATTATGTGTTTTATTAATGGCACTTTTTTTTTATATGGAAATGTGATTATATTAACATTACATTCAAACTCTTGGTTTATTTAGAGCCTCTCTGGTTTTAATTTGGCATTTTTCCTTAAAAAAAAAAAAGTGTGTGTGTGTGTGGGGGGGGGGCGAAGTGGCTATTTGAATTTCCTTGATGTTCCTTTCAGTGTCTTCCTGATGCAGATTCACAATCGGTTCTCTGCCTGTCTGTCGGCCTTCTGCAGGGGAGATAGCGCTCTCTTCATTACGCGCTTCATTAATTTAAATGCTAATTGATTCTGCGAGGGGCTTTCAGACTGAGGGCCAAGTCCTGTCTTCCCCCATTGATTGTATGCGTGTTGACGTGTGCGTCTGTGCCAGTGTTCGTGTGTTTTCTGCACCTGCTGGATCGTGGAGTGACAAGTCGTGACAGAACAACCTCTCCTGCCTGTCTGTCTGACTCAAGTGTGGCACTGATACGTTTGAGTGCTCCAAGCCAGAGAGACAAGTACTGGGGGAAAAAAACACCACCAGGCAGACTATGGTAGTTTTCCGGGCCCAAGTGGTGGAAATATGTGAATAAAGGCAGCTGGCATACAGTGTGTAGCAACTGGAAGAATAAAACAGAGGATGCAGGGGCAGTATAATGATCCCTGCTCCGTTGCTAGGAGACACCGGGGCTGGATGGTGGAGATAAACGCTGGGATCCACTCCTGGCGGAAAGCAGAGGGTGAGAAAGAGTCAGGGGGGAGGCGCAGGGTAAGAAAGGGCGGGGGGAACCATGCATTGGACAGAGTCATCCTTTTTAATGGCAGATAAGCTTTTAATTTTCTCTCCCCACCATCCGCTTGCCTTCCCTTTCTGCCTTCTTGTCCGTTATTCACAAAAGGGTGACTTGGTCCAAGAGTTTTCTGCGGGTTCGTTGAACCTTACAAGTTGAGTTTTACAGTCTAACTCATTTACCAAATTAACGATGTGTTCTTAGACCATATAATAAATATTGGAATTGAGTATTTCTGAATGATCATTCGGTTAGAGCCTTTACAATACACCCATACCTATATAATAATAATAGTGAACAAATGCTCAATACATTAATTTTACTTTGATTAATTTTAAAACAACACACCGCACTCTCTATCGGTAAAAGTATGGTTATTGGCATAGATGCAGTAACCCCGTACAAATGTTCAAGAACAGGAAATTTAAACTATTCTGAAAATGTGCTTTTTATACAAATGCATACATGGGTATACATGTGACATATTAATTTATGTTCATTAATGTTTTCCTTACACCCACTAGTAAGGCTGATTACTTTTGAAACAGTGGAAATGGGTTGTTAGCTTTGGACATGCTTTGTATATACTGTTTCTGAATTTTGATTTTATTGTTGTCTTGTACGTTTAATTTTGCTTTCTTTTGAGTTTGATTAAATAAACAACCAAGATTTGTGGGGAAAAAAATAGGATGTCCGCTGAAAATCAAAGTGGAAATCAAGCCTTCAAGTGATTATGCCTCGTGCCTTTTCATGCCATGTGCATTCCGCACTTGAACACGTCATTGGCAGCAGGAAAAAAAGTCAAATTTTGAATATGAATCTGTGCTTTTTGTGAGAACTGTCTGATCATTAGATCCAGGCAGGTCGCCATGGCCTCTTACAAAGTCATCCTTAATCAATCTGGTCAACTCCGGTCAGACCGGCACCAAAAGACAATAGGAGGAGAGCAGCACTTCCTCCATCAAATTTGAGGGAAGTGCTGAGCTCTAAGTGCACGTCATGATTAGTTGTGAATGGGATGCACAAGTCTGATTGGCGGAGGGAGCCGCGGGTCAGGCGTTCTGCCAGCAGCTCGTACAAGGCTGCTGATTGCTATTCATCCTCTGATTACAGTAATTTAGACCTGCAGCAGTCCAAAGAGGCCTGCGTCTGGCAGGCTGCTGCTGCTTCTCTGTCTGGGGGGTACATTATGGTTTGCTGTGATTTTTTTGTTTTCAAAATGAGTAAATCAGTCTAGAAAAAAACCTAACATACAGGAAAACACAATACAGCTGCTTTGAGGTTTGATTCAAGCACAGGATTTTTGGAAAAGCAGAGTGGACAAAATGCAAATAACTGCTGTAATGTAAGGACAATATGAATGAATTTGTTTTTGACATTTTGTCAAGTATTGGAAGAAAAAACTATTTGTGGTTAAAAAAAAATAAAAATGTTACCATCTGCAAAAAAAAAATCCCTTTCTAAGGAACGATTTGAATCCATCCTGTCACTATTAATTTTGTAATCCTGTATTTGAAAAAGAAAATCAGTTTGGATTTAAACACTTAATTCACAACCATAATCAATGTCCCACATGATGCATGTATCAACATATAAAAGGTTTATCTCTAAACTCTAATTTTGTGATATGAAAAAGCAATGACACCAGTTCTGTTCCTTTTGTTCTCCCAGCACCCGTTTGGACACACTGAAACCTTGAATAATCAAAGCTGATGAGGCAGTTAGTTGAGAATGTTTTTTCAAGGAGCGACTGTGATGATTAATCAACGAACTGAGCAGCAGTGGCCTCTCCACCCACACACATTAAAAGGTTAATCACTTTATTGATTATTTCTCCCGAATGAACCAATACTTCACTACAGATTTTCTGTGTATGTTTGCTTCATTCTGTGAATGCATATATGTGTCAGCAGGAGGTGATGCAAGTGTAGATTTGATGAACGATGCCTTTGTTGATACCATCTTTCCAACCTGCCCATTAGCCCATATTGAAAAAATAAATCATTTCTCGCACAACATCAGATTCACATTTATTGACCTAAAAAACAGAACAGAACACTTTACTTAAACCTTTATCTTTCTACAGCAAAGTCTAAGGTATTTTCACAGACGCATTAAAAACAATGACTTGTGTAAAGGGCATAAATATACATTCTGTTGTCTGCTGACTGGCTTCTAAAATCTTCATCACAATAATAGTTGATAGACGCTGATGAAGATAATAAAAGTGGTCTATGGCCGCGCTGTCCTTCATTTAGCCTTGAGCATTCACACAGATGAAACCGTTAATTACCCCAGAGGAAGCTTGTTCTTTCTTTCCCACATGCAAACAAGAACTTTTGCCCTCTTTGTTTTTTGCGCTGTCCATGTGTGTGTCTTGGTGTGTTTAGATACGTGTCCCATGTGCTCTGCACTTTGGGGTGTTGGACCCACACTGCTTGCCCTCTCGGATGCTGCATCAGAGGTGACCTAGTTCTCCTGATTGTCAGCAGAAGGCAGTCTCATCAGCGCGCTTTGTGCCGAAGCAGTGAACTGTGCCCGGGACCCTGGGACAGGCCAATTGGACTTGTGTAATGAAGCCGATCACACACGTATGCACATACGCGCGCACACACTCACACACACACGTATGCACGCATGCACGCTCCCAAAGCTGTTGTTAGGTCCAGGGCAGCAGAATATATAACAGCCATTTATTACCTTCTAAGAAATGTGATTCCTCTGCGCCTTTCTCATGCATGCACCACGCTGCCATTATGGTCCATTATGGGGAGGTGACAGAGATGGAGCAGAGGGTGTTGATGGATGTTGGTGACGGGCCGGCTGTCATTACTCTCTCCATCGAGTGGAGTGTGCGAGGTGCTTCCACAAAATGGCCGCGCAGCACCAACATGGCTCCGATTTGCGAGGAGTAAAAGATTCACATTCTATTGACGATCGGTACAAAATGGTAAACACATTCATTTGCTGCTTGTACGTATCTGGAATAACTAACCGGCATTGAGTGTCAACAAGAAACCGTGCCACCGTGGTGATTCCGCACAGCAGAGAAGGAATATTTACACAGGAAATTCATCTTCCTATACTGTACGTTTAGGAGAAACACATATAAAGAGATACAAAAAAAGTAAAGAAAAAATATGTACAAGAACACTGCAAATGCCCACACTGGGTTTGGGTGACTTAACACAACATTTATATTATGAGTGCAGCAAGTCCACATTATCCTTAAATCGCCCTAGCCTACAGAATACTCATCAGGTACGGAAGCAACAATTGCATTACATTCATATAAATAATAATAATCCCAGTATACCCCAGGAGGCGTTTTAAGCACTTTCGGCTTCATCCGTGTGTTTAAAAATGAGAACTGAAGACCAGCTTCACCATGTGTCCTTAACAATTTCCCTTTTTTTTAGAGGTACAATTACTGTCCTTGAGGTTGTGACACCAAATCCCCCCGGTATCACAAAGGAAAAAAAAGTATCTTTGAGCTCTGTTCTGTACAGGTCAAGGGCCCTTGGAAGTCCATGGATTTGTATAAGGCCCAGGAGATCACAGGGGTTCACAGATAAAGGGGATATCAGGTCGGCAGGCTCTCTCTCGCTCCTTGAATGGCACAGGGCGGAGAAAAGAGCTCATACAGTCTTTGTTTACTTTTCGATCAAAGTGTCTGGGCTGTAAAAAGGACGTGCGTGCGGGAGAGGGAGGGATGGAGCGGCTAATACAGATCAACCAATTGATTAGTCAATTGATTGGTCGGTAATTGTCAATTCTATTGTATCTTGTTTCTGTGTTTTTTTTTTTAATTATTACTGTTTTGGAAAACAATTTGATACTACAGGTTTTCTGTCCACATTCAGAGCAAGATGGCCTTGTCCACATATTTTTTTAGTTGGCTCTCTTTAGTAATCTGATTTCTGATCTTAACATCATTTAAGCAAGATGGAGGAAAAGCTAAACATTTCTACCATACAATGCTGATTGTTCTGCCATGCTCGTAACTTTCTAATGAGATTTGTGTCAGTACACATTTGAAAGGCAAAATGCTGAAGACGAAGTACAACTGAGACCTTGACAGAATTATCAGTTTAATTATATTTTACTGAAACTGATGCAAAATAGACCTGTCCTCTCCAACGGCCTATGAAAAGGGGAGGGACCCGGACTCTCCATAGCCAGAGGTGCTCAGCATCCCCATCTGTTCGCTAATGGTTGAACATGATCGGTTGAGAGGAAAGACGGTGAATTAAACCGCCCGGCCGCGTGCTCCGCAAGCTCTATGCAGCAGGTTCTCTGTCAGAAGTAATGAGTTGCGTCAGCCGCTTTTTGCTTTCGGCACCGCCGCCCGCAGAGAAACGATGGAGTTGAGGGAAAAGAAAAATGGTGTGAAAGAGAAATGGCGCTGGATGCGTCAGTCTGATCACAGACAGTTTTTAGGCTCTGCTCCTGGCAGATTCTCCCTTTTTTTCTGTGTCCGCCATCCTCCATCTGTCTCCCTCTGCCATCGTTGCTCCAAGGTTGAACAGGAGGCTGCATGGATTTCATCTTTTCACAGGCTCTGCTGTCTTCATCTTCAGAGACCTGTTCTCCCAATTCTCTCCATCCATCAATCTGTCCACAGCCTCCAGGTCACAGCCCCCTGCTGGCGCTGGGTTTCAGCTTGACCACCCACTCCCCTCCAGGGTTACTGTTGAACAAATCCAGAAGGTGTGCGTCGGGATCCAGACAGTGCTCACCTGGAGAACACACATTTTTTTTATTTTAAGAGCTGAGCTACATCCAAAGTTTATGGGTTGATTTTCTTATTTTCATTTTGAATTGTCTTTTAAGTATATAAAGAGCCAAAAGCCAAATATATGCATGCAACTGTTAAACAGGAAATATTCCCAACTGAGAGACGATGACGATATGTTTGGCTTTCTCTGTTCACACAGTGACTGATTAACTGTTTCAGTTGTAGTGTTAACTCAGAACTGGCATTTTCTATGAATACAACTCGCATAAGTCTATCATTTAGGTGCTAAATAACGGGCTGCAACTTTTTTACAAATGAATAACCGTGAAATAACTGAACATGTCAGCTCTCCTGTGTGTGCGCACATATGTGCGTAATAAGCATTTGTCTGCTCTGATAACTGCAGATGCACTTCCCTGGTCTGTCTGGCAATTGCACAGTTCATTACATCAAGACCTTGCTACACTCATCAACTCAACGAGCAGAAAGACATGCAAATGTCAGGGCTGCTCTGATCCGGGGATAAACGGAGCGATCGCTTGAACTTACCGATATTTCCTCCCACTTCGTACAGGGCACAGTCTGGATACGCCACAGAGCCGTTTCTGTTGAGAGACACAATGGCCATGAATAATTTTCTAGTTTCCCCATGACAGAGGTATAACATAAAAATGTACATATAATTGTTTTTCCTTCATATTTCCTAGGATACATCAATTTAATTTTGATCACCTTTCATGTTAACGACCTCTTCATGTTTTGTGAGTAAAAACTGATACACGCGCCCTTATCGACTGTAGATGCTGTTTGATTAAGAATTGAACTTTTACTAAACTCAGGGTAGCAACATACACTACATCGATTTCCTGACCAAACCCAACATGTACGCAAAAACCCACTGCATTAAAGTGGATTGGAGCGCTAAGCTTAACATGCAGACCCTCACACGCGATCTGTGAGTTACCTCCGCATTTTGCCCTTTCCATTTCCAGGGCTGTGGAGGAACTGCCGGTGAAACTGGGCGAGCAGGTCTGAGGTCCGTGAGTTGACGTTGAGCTTAAACTCCATGGTGCTGCTGACAAGATCACCGACCTGGAGCTTCACCGTACGGCATGGCTTCGGAAGTGGAAAAAAAGGACGTGAATATTGTCCTGGTTCGCTACAGTAAGCAGACTATATAAAGCAGTGCGGTCGTGTTAAACCAGCTCACTTCTGTGGTGCTTTTATCAGGCTTTTCCCGGCTATCCGTGTGGATCTTCCTGAGCAGGTTCTTGATGCGGCGGTCGTAGAACTGGTAACGCCGGTTGCTGTTCTCATTCAGCTTACGCACCTGGCCCATGAGGAAATTTGGGATCTGAAGAAGTGGGTAGAATGGAGAAGCACTGGTTTTAGGGAATTTATTAATTCATGTATTAAGTGTTTTTTAGCAAAGTGATGAGATGTTTTTGGCATATTGTTTCTAATGTCAGTAATAAAGCATCATGTTTCATTTTAGCTTTGGTTGATAATACATCACTTAAGACAATAAATGGCAACTTTGTATGGCTAAGAAGGGGTCTCTGACTGTGGTAACTGTAAAAAAAAAACTTTACTCTACTACAACTACTCACATATTTACTCTACATCACCCTTACCGTCCAAAGCAGGTCCTGGTAACGAATGAGGAGCCTCATTACATCCGCTGCCTTCTCCGCCTGGCCTTTCTCTGCCCCCTCAGTCAGTCTACTGGGGACGGCCTTATGGAGGAAGAGGTTGGGAGCCATGATGGTCGCCACGGCCCACAGGTTCATCCTGTTCCTCTTCTCCCTGGAGACCACCTTACTGAGGAACTCAAGAAGGACCTGAAGGACACCCAAATGAGGAGGTTGAGCATGCAGCACCAGTTTGTATGGTTTAAAAATGAAGCAATGTGAACTATGACAATATTTATGTTGATGCACAGTAGGTTTCAACTGCCTTAACTGCGGATTCAGAAAGCTGGTTTCATGTTTAAATATTTTCACATTCGTTCTACTGCCAGAAACCAAACAAACTCATCTCTTCGGTGCTTTCATGCACTCAAGTCATCAGATTAATTATTTGCTTGGTTAATCAATTAATCACTGTGATCCAGCAATCCCAGCTCTCTTTTTCTTGATCTTGTTGATGTTTTAAAGCACAGTGATTGAGATCGCCTAAAAGGGGAGCTTCAGGCTATTCCAAATTAGCTTAAATATAAATCTGTATATCTCGGAGCGTAGTTGAAGTGCTTGCGTGCGTGCACCTTGAGTGTGTTCCTGTTGGGCTCAGGCAGCAGCAGGATGAGCAGGTTCAGCATGTGGAGTTTCTGTTTCAGATCTGTGATGTCTGAAGGAGGAGGAAGAAGCAAAGGTAAGACAGCTTGCAAATGCACACGCACCTTTAATTTCCTCTGGGTTTGGCTAAGAATAATGTGATGTCTAAAGATTAATGTCACCGTGACAGGTGGTCATTACGTCTGTTAGTGTACGTCTCCCTGGTCACATTTCATTTATCACTCCACACCCAGTCTCCTCGCCAACCATACATCAGTGTGTGCATTAATCATATTACATTGATATCATTCCATTGTACATACATGTTTTACAGTTAAACCAATAAAAAAGTCGCTGATCCTGTATTTCTCCCTGTACATTTATTTGTGGCAGTGCAAGGATGCTTTTTAAAAGACTGAACTTGTTCAACTTGTCGCTAAATCCTCAACTGAAGCAGAGAAGATGAGCCTCACAAAGTGCTGCCATCATGGCAAAGAGGCTCAGGTAATTATCATGTCAACCCTGCTGAGCTGTCTGGAAAAGTAGGCAGCCGATTGTTGCGTAGAGGGGGGGTAGAGGAATCGGTGTGTAGGCCTGGTGTAATCAGTAATATGTAACATGTCATACGGTCAATCACTTCAACTGCATACTAATACTTTAATATCTCTCATAGGTCATCATGTAAAAATGAGGGAGCAGGCTATTTTGTGAAGTGTGATTTAACACTATCCTAAGACTGAATGATATTTATCAACAGACATTTGTCCTTTTTCCACTGACCTCTGACGGCGCTGAAGGTGTTGAGGTACTCGGCGGTGAGCAGAGGAGCGGGAAGTTCTCGTATGAACTTCTTCAGTAGTGCAGCAGCGTCGTTTGGACTCACTTCATCCCAGCCGACCTGCCCTGAGTAGAAGTTGGCCTCCAAGTTCTGCTGCAGCAGCTGTAGTCAGAAAACAATCAGATGTTTCTTTCAGAGCAGCGTAACCACGACAGACAAAAATAAAAGTACATATGCAGGTTAAGTTCTGCCTCCCTGGCAAATCTATAACAATAGAATACCCCTCATGTCATGTCATAGTTGAACTTTTATTGAATTGAGTAAAATGACAATCCATGGTTTGTGGTATTTATATATATGTTAAGTCAAAATGGGTACAAAAAAAAGCTAAATTATGTGTTTTGTATATTTTAAAAGCTCATCTCGGGGGGCAAAATTATAAGGGAGCTTATGTGGTAGATTGATTTTATTATGAGGCTTATTGTCGGTATAGTAAGCGCAATAAGCGATACAAAATTGCCAAAAGGGAAAGTAATTCCTGCATGAATAGATAATGCTATAAATGTTAATATATCCTTCAAAACTATCCTCTGTAAAATGCTTAAAATGATTTAAAAGTAACAGTGTTAAAACGTCACAGAAAGTATAATAATACTTATTTGCAAAAGTTAATCAGTGATGTACTTTTCAGCATGTGATCGATTGGTCATGCCTGCAGAGTACGGAGCGGGGAGCTTTTGGACACAATGCCTCCTTTTCTGTGAAGCTACCATCCTGTCTGAGTGTCTTTCTCCCGTTTTCAGGTACGAATCTAAGATGTATGTTGTGAAACGTTGTGGAATGTTTGTTTTTTATTTCATTGACATGCTGACAGAATTTCGATTTTTATTTTAAACGCATATTATTGTTTTGCTGGATGGGTTCGTTTGTTAGCTTATTACACTGCAGCTATTCAGTGGCCAATAGAGAGCAGCATGACACCAGCTGAAGTGAAACACATATTTTGAATGGTAAGCCTGTGTTTGGCTGAGTGTATAGTGTGCATTTTTTTACAGTATATGGTTAATTAGTCGTCCATTTCTGTGCTATTTTCTAACTGAGAATCAGGAGAATAAAGTATGTAAGAAAACATTATACATCGATTTCCTGTGCACTGAAGCTTGATCATTTAAATGTGTGTTTAATAATCAATAGACTATTTTCACAAATATTTGTGGGAAAGAAGGTGCACACTATTGTTAATAGGACTTATATTTGAACTATTGTTTTATCTCTTTAATTTCTTTATATCTCCCCTTTTCAGGGTGTAACACTTATGCTATGAATACTAACACTAATCCAGCCCTAATTAAATAAATAAGAGACGTGAAGTTAGTTCTCCCTGAACGATTACTGCTGTCCATGATCAATTTACACTTCCTTCATTGATCTGTCCTGGTAATTAGTCCTGTGTCTGTCTTTATCCTTCAGTGCTATATGATGCCCTCTGCTGGCAGTATATATTTAATTGAGTCACTATAAAACTGTAAATGTGGTGAAAGTAACACAGGATCATAAGGGGAAAGTGGCAGCAGCAGCTGAAAAAACACTATTGATTGGGTCTCATTCGACTTTGTTTTTCTAAATGCCACCTTTGGTTAAACCTGTGGTTGTTGATTTTTCTCTCGATACTTTTGACATTTAACAGTGTTGATATTTTCACGGACCCTTTGGTCATGAAATGTTTTTCTTTGCTTTGCTTTAGACAGTAAATAGAAAGAAGGGGGCAAATGGTTAGATTAATCTGGTGCAGAGCCACCGATGTTTGGCAGAAAGAGGTGTAAATCCAGATTTTGTACCTTGATTCTAGATTGAGAGCCCGGTACCCGCAGGATTCCCTCGGAGTCGACGCCTTTCTTCTCCAAAAAGGACAACAACTGCAGAAAGTGAGAGGAGAGAATGTGACATTAGCAGAGAGTCAAGCGTGGGCGGACAAGAATCTCTTGCTCACCTCTGCTGGTAAGTCTCAGTAACTGCTGCTACATACAGGGTGTGGTCAAAGCATTTCACATTTAGAGGACACTGCGATCATGTCATCTAAGATCCTAAGATGTGGCTTGTGTACTGAACAAAGGATTACAAATGAGGAAAAACTACCTATCACCTTGTTATATAACAGGGGTGAATAGCAGCTGTAAGAAAACAGAATACATGTATGTACAGTCGTCCACATACTGGGAGTGAAACTCCTAAATCCTTACATACAGGTTTTGCATTGACGTGACTTCTTAGTTGACTTCGACGTATTCAACGATCGTTAACAAAAACAAATCTGTTTAGGTCATATGACATGCATGTACTTTGGGTTCTCACCGCCTGCAGGAAGAGAGGAGTCGAGGTGTTGGGCTTCATTTTCTGGTCATTCTCCAGCAGCGTGGCAAGCTGCACCCCAAAGAAAGGGCTCTCTGTAAAATACATTCTGTTACATGACCGAACCTGCTTACTAAATCCATACTGCAAACATGCTTGTTAGTAAGTCTTCATGAAATGAAGAACCTGGCATGTTAATCATCTAAAAGGTTGCTGTCTATGAGAGTGTGTTTATGTTTCTTGTGAGCACATGCCACTGAGTGCCTCTATACCTGGAATTTTCCTCTTGCAGGTTTTCTGCCTTTTGACCTCCAGCTCTAGAAGGTCGCACAGTGCTGTCATGTCGATGAGAGCGAGCTGACGCACCTTCTTCATGTCGGTGTGTGAGAGATCCTGGATACAAGTCACTCCCAGACGGCACTTGGGGCAGATCACCCGCTGAGGAGGTGAGGAGGGGGGAATTAGAGTTGAGAGGTAGCGAAAGAAGAGAAGAGGTAAAAAATAAAATAAAAAAATGAAACCGAGAGTAAGCAGAACAAAGGGAATAGCATAAAGAAAAATAAGAAAATGGAGACTTAACATTTCAATACAGTATGTTTGTTATTCCCTTGTTACTCCATCAAGTAAATCTACAATTACTTTGTAAGAAAAAAAAACAAAAAGACATCACTAACTCATACCCCTTACTAAGGAAATTCCTTCAAGCTGAAATTGAAAAATAAAACTGACTGTGACACAACAAATCTCCTTTTGTTTTGAGATTATTCCATTATTCCTTTATGCTGCTTAATCACCGTATCCAACAAACTGGAGCTGAAATGAAACAGCCTCGCAATAAGATTTGTGTGGGGGTATTTTCTTTTCAGGGTAAAATGAAAATCTGATCTCAGCCTGCCCTAAATATAGACTGAAATGTGAAATATTGGCCGGAAATTTGACCCCAAAAGCACTAAATTACTAAGACTGATTTTCCCAGATTTGTTGCCACAAATTTTATTTTGCACTCGGTATTAACACTCCCAAAGACAATTATAATTGCAGCCACTGAACTTGAGAACATATAAAGATTCTTAGAATAATCATAGGTTCGCGACTAGGTTGAAAATGGAAGAGAAATAAAATGGGGAGAATCAAAAGGAGTAAAGCTTTATTGTAAACTATTACTGTTGCTCTGAGCTGAAACGTATATGTAGATGTGCAATTTGAATATTGAATTGACATCATTTAATGCTTACAGGCAGGGTGCCATCCTCTTTCCTGCGTTGGCCGAGGTTCTGTGGCAGTTTGGCCTGTTTGAGGAGGATGGCGGCCTGTTCGCAGTAAGCCACATCGGTGATGAGGAATTCCTCTTTAGGGGCACCTCGCTTATGCTCTGGTGTCACAGCTGAGGGGGAAACAAGCATAGATGCACACACACACATATATTAGGTTGTTTTAGGAAGTCTGCTGTTTTATGTCTATAGTTGTCCAAGTCCTATTTCCACAAAACAGAAGGACAAAGAGTCTAAAAAAAACATTTGGCCGCGTCTTATGGAACTTTGAAATGTTTACCAGTGGCAACACATTATTGTTGACATAAAAAAAAAACAATACTACAGTTGTAACTATTTATTGTTGCAAATTTGATCCACAGCATTCCATTTGAGTTTAGTAATCTCATCCAATAACAACAATAATATTCAAGATACTTTTTAAAGTAAACACAGCACTTTGCGGACTCTTCAGTGTCCGAGTTGAGGATTTACCTGGGGATTCATCTGAGCCAACTTTTCCTTTTTTCATTTGAATGAGTTTAATTTTGCTTCTGTCATTCCCTCCAGTCCCTTTCCAGTTTTAATGCTGACCTGGATGAATTACATTGCGTAACACTTACCTGAAAGTGGTGTTTTGGCGACTGAAGCCATGCTGTTTTGGGCGAGGTCTTCGCTGTGATGAGGCTCCGGTAGAAGATTCTGATGAGAAAGAACAATTTCGTCTCACAAACGCAACAGCCTGTTCTTTCTATAAGGAGAAAGCTAAGTCCAAAACATCATTCCTGTCACTGGGTAAAGGAGTGTTTTTCTTTTTGTCCACTGAGAATATCAACATGGATGTGAAGCGTGTTTCCTTGATAAAGGACTGATTAATATCAGAAGAGCACTCTCTCTACTCCCCCGCCAGGGGTGTTTCAGACAGACAAGGAGGACAAAGCGTGGCCTTTACATGTGATTTCCCTTCATTGTCACAGGGCAGGCCCTCCGTACGGAATCAGACAGCACAATACACTGGAACGATAGGAAGTCTCGCACCGAGTTCTGACAGTCACATGGGAAATGGATGCTTTGTCATTTTACTGCATTTTACTACAGCTGTGACCTGACAGGCTCTCTATTAGTGTAAACACATAGTGATAGTAATAGCAATAGTAAATGGAAATATAAATGTGATGTGTATACTGTATGCATGTTACTCAGCATTACAACCTACATTTATATCTGGAATGACTTCTTTTTTTTCTATTTATTTTCAGACAGATGCAAAAAAAAGAGCGCAGGAAGTTCTGTGTGTCACTCTGAAATGTAGGTCTCGATCTTTTGAAAACATGGGAATCTAGCTTTACATTACTTTTCCTCCTTCAACGGGATGTCAGCAGTCGTGGGACGTTACAGATCTTCTCTTAGACCAGCAGAGATTCAGGTAATGATTTTATGATATATAGTATGTCAAAGTCCTAACCTGAGTGATGGGGGAGTGGAAGATGTCGCGCACGTCCCGGGGCGCTGCTTTGTTCCTCTTGCGGAGAGACAGCGTGTAGGAATCCAGCCGACGCTGGACGGCCTCGGCCTGGGTCCGAGTCAGAGTGGACAACAGCATTACGTTGTCAACATCTCCACTGTCCTCGCTGATGAGCGTCGACAAACCAGCATCAGCCAACCACTGCTCCTCCTGTTCACCCTCTGACACACACACACACACACACACACACACACACACACACACACAGGCATCACAGCTGTTGAGATCCAAACAACCCTCATCCAAAGATACTGACAGTAGTTACCACAGTAGTAGTAAGTCATGTATGATCATTAGTAAGTATGGTATATTATGTATACAAGTTTGATCAGGTGACCGGATTGTGTTGCACAAGCTATTGTCCAGTCTGCAGCGTCAATCTGGTGACTCACCAAATTCAGACTTTAGAGTTGTCCTGTAAAGACATCTGTACTGTAGTATTGTCCAATCAAAAACAAATGACATAGTCCTCAACAATTTTAGTGTCAACATATTGGACTTCACTCTCAGTGCTGGTCACTGCCTGGCGATTACATTTCATAAGGAGCAACACAACATCGGTTACCCTCTCAAAATAATAATGAGCTGGGATCACCTAGAGGCCCAAACAGACTTACACTTGTCATTGGCTCAAAATAAATCTCAACTAGTGCCTCTGCTTGGCATAACATCAAAGGGGATCCTTCGAATGAACAGAATAAAAATGGCATTCCCCCTCATGAATAGCTGCACAGCTTGTACAACACCCCTGCCCCAGAGTGTTTGATAGTGTTGTCATGGTGATGAGAGCTACTCTGCTGCAGGAAAGAAACCTGATACGTTGCCATGGCAAATGCATCGTTTAATGGATGATCTCGGTAGGAGCTATTTTAAACATTACGGGTTTGTCATCCTGCCATGTCTTCTCGTGTTCCCATTCTACCGGAGCGTGGTTTGTATTTGTGTTATTTGTTACCTTCTGATTGTCTGGAGTCTCTCCTGCTGCAGTCCAGGTCCGCGTAGCCACTCCCCTGTCGGATGGTCTCCACCTCACTCCAGAAGGAGTCCAGGCACAGTTTGTCGGGGTGCTGCTCCTGGTCCTGGGCGGGAAGCGCGTGCGTGCCGTGCGGGTGCTCAGCGGCTGCCTGGTCCTGCGGGCTGGCCCAGGGCTCCACGCTCATCTCGGTGGGGCTGGGGTCTCTGGTGCATACATACACACACGTAAGGAAATCGCACGCGTGCATGCAAACACACGAACGGAAACAGACACACAAAAGACACGTACAGATACAGGCAGGAACGGCGAAGAGGGAGGCCGTGCGGGGAGGATGTATCGGCCCGGAGAGATGGAGAGACAAAAGGAGAGGGATGGAGGAAGGGCCGGAGTGAGGAGAGAGACGGCGAGAGCGAACACGGATGGGGGTCTCTATTGTTCTTGGAAAATGTGGTCGCAGTACGCCGCGGATCCACTAGATGTCACTGTGACAATGTGAAATCTGTTTTCATGAGGGTTACGCCCCTCCAGCAGCTGTAACACGAGTGCCACAGACTGACAGTGGAAGATTAAAACATGCAGCAGCACAGTTGCACGTGAACAATGCAATAAAAGCAATAAGGAAAAAAAAAAAAAAACATCCTTTACATCTGCTCTCTGTTTCCTTTCCAAACACCCGCGAGGAGATTGCAGTCTGTTTTACCAGTGTGGCACTCAACAACAGAGGACACTGTTCTCTGACACACAATGGGACACACTCAGCTGGCAGACACACTCGCACCCTTGAGCTCTAAAATGTGACCCGGTGATCTCGGGCACGGGAAGCTGACTCATTCATTTGGTGTGCGGTTGGGTTACATTCTTGGAGTCAGCACATGTCGAGAATGAGAGACATACCAAAAGCGTCACTGGTGCATCGCAGAGATAGCTCCTGGTGCCATCGTGAGTAGAGAGAGACAACTATGGCCAGATGTGAATCAAGGTGTTCTTGATGGTGATGGCCAAATTAAATCAACCTGATTTTGTTTCAGATCAATGCTTTGGTGTGTTAAACCAGTTTCAGTCTGTCTCAGAGTGGGGTAGGGGCTGTGATGTGAGACGTGGGTTTCTGTAGATTTATGCGTTATCGTTTAATTCAGTGAACACCTCTTTTGTTACTGATGGCAAAAAACAATCAAGATACATAGAATCTGATATCTATATGCAAAATGGGCCATAAAGATATAACAATTTTTCATTGAGTGGGATTGTTTTTACACAGTACTCCAAAACACAGTTCCACTGTGAAATAAAGCTATAGCATAACTCATCTTAATTGCTTTTTTAAAGAAACAATTGCTCGAGGAAGCTTTTTGCTTGTCTCTAAACTAGTATGGTCCCCAACAGTAAGTTGGAATGTATCTCAAATCATCAATTTCATTGGGAAACGTCTCAAACATTTCAGCAGCTATCTGAAAAAATGTTCAAAGTGATACCCTCCAGCAACATTTCATCAATTCTGAATTACCAAGTAAACGAACTATGCAATGCAAGAATGTCACTCGAGAGCCAAATGTGACTTCTTGAAATTGCTGATTTATTGCAACCAGCAGACAAAGACCTATTGACCTTCTATTTAAGTCAGAGTAACCACCAATACTTAAACCGTAGAGTATATATATATATATATATATATATATACACACACACACACACACACAAGTATATTTATATATATATAGATATATAAATAAATATATATATATATACACACACTTTTCTATTCAAACAAGTTGAATAGAATGAGCAGAGCTTGATTGGTTGATTGATATCTAGAATCTGAGATCAAGTATTAGGAAAGAGAATGTGACATTCATGTATTCACATAAAGCACTACAGACATAATGAAAACTGTTATTTCCGTGCGGCACCAACCCTATCGGCCAAGCATATGCTTTAAATGCAACAGGCCTGGGATGAGCAGAGGCCAACACCCTTTTGACCCAGCTTGGCACTCATGCTTCGCAGCCACCTTTATCATATGTTAGGCCTAATCTCAAGGGAGTAGCGCCATTTAAACAAGTTTTGGAAACAGAAAAGTTGCCACAAACTCCATGAACCAAAACTTCATGGTGTGCACCACAAATCTGGACATCGTATTTTGATGCCAAGCTCACTGTCAGTTTATTTGTGGTTTACTCAACTTAAACACAATCTGCCGTCGACACAACTTCCCTGCGCACAGTTAGGATTTCACCATACAATTTTTTGAGGAACAAGATCACTCACTATTGTCTCATAACACATACCTGGATAGTTTCTTGTAGGAAGATGGCTTCACACGCTTGCCCTTAAGGGGGCTCTGGGCCAAACGGTGGTGCAAACGGCTCAGCCTGGTGTGTGGAAACTGCATGCTGGAACCGAACCTGCTTCCCACTACCTTCTCTCTGCATCCCATATCCACCGTGCTAGAGGAGTCCGGGAATCTACAGTCCAACCACACAGATTTATCGAGCCTTGCTACTTCAACACCATGTGAGTGGTGCTGTCCCCCAACTCCAGGTTCTCTGTGCAGTGGCGGGAAGCAATGTGCTGAGTCCTATGGGTATCAGGACTGTGTAGCGCGTTTGGGAGCAGAGTGGTGCGAGAGCTGGCCTGGAATGCAGGAGGGAGGGACCACTCCCAGCACATCAACACATTATTCACACCTGTCCCCTCCCCTGGCCTCTCTTAGGTGACACACCCTGCCTGCATGCCTGATGGCCGTCAAATTCTTCTCTGGTGACGGGAATCTATTTCCTCTCGGTGCACAAAATATTAATTGAAAAGAATTGTTCCAGCCTGGTTCAGATGTGATGAACCACAAGGATGAAACATCTAGTCTCAAAAATATGGCTCCTGTGTGTCACTTTTAGTGAAAGCTTCGGCGAAAGTCTAATAGAGCCAATTAATCAAGGATCCTTTTATGAAAAGATGAGGCGTGTTATCACCTCTTTAACTCCGCTGTTAATGTTGTGTCCAGATGTAAGTTAATCAAATGGATCAAAGGGGGAAGATTTGTTTTTCTTCTCGTTCCCATTGAAAACAGGTGGACCTTAAATCAGCTTTCACATACTTGTGGTTTGACAGTCCATGACGTGGTGTGCTGAAACAAATCATGCCTTTTATGTAGAAGACATCAACCCATCGCAGCATTCATAACATCCCGGTTCAAACTGAGCGAGCACTTGTAAAACTTTTCGCACAAGTGGCTGCATATGGAATGGCTGCCTCAACAAAAATAGGAGCAAGGGAAAGTTTCTCAAGAACAACAGGTTCGCCGATATTGCATTTGAGCGACACTCTACCCCCACCACCCCCAGGCCCTCACCAAATCACTGACTAATCCTGACTTTCCACTCTCTCTTGACTTGCTAATGATAAGACACCAGCTGAGGACGTAAACAGACAGAACCAGAAGCCTGCTGAGGAGGAAAAAAGTGAGAAAAACACTCCAGTGGTTTGGTGACAACTATTGCCCAAATACATTTACACACTCCACCTATATACATGTTATTGTATTTCCCTAATACACAGCTCATGACATTTTATGGGGAATCTATTGCCATGAAAATTCAAATGAAACCGGCCCGACAACTTACATGGAACAGTCGAACAAGTTACTTCAACCTCTACTGTTTGTCATATGACTTTTGGTCATTCCTTAAACTATTTCCTGAATGTCCATCATGAGGCAGTCTCATAATGACTGAAATTATAACTGCTCAAATGATGCAGTAATAATCATCATAATGATGAAGTAAAATCCTGAAACCCCCAGGTGACATATTTTAAAGGCCATGAAGAAAGCTTTGAATGTATTTTTTGTTCGCTTAGTTGCTGCCTCAAGAACCAAGTGGTAAAACAGCATTGTCTTATTTTTAAACCTGCAAATTATACCTTGAAACCTTGCCAGAAATCTGTGAAGCTCGGCCACGAAACAAAGCACGCTTTCCATGCTGCCTTTGTGAGTGCGGTATTTAAAAAAAAAACATACTGCTGAAAATGTCAAGGTGTTGGGATTGTTTCTTGTTGAATGGGCTTCACGCAGAGAATAAACAGGAAAGCATCCACTGTGAGAGAGGAAAGACAAAATGCCAAACTTATCTTTGGCACTCTGGGAAATAACAGAAAGTAACCCCACTCATCAACTTGGGTCAAGGCATACAGTAATCCACTTGAAAAAGCCGCTTGTGTGGAAAGTAACACAGTGTTTAATCCTCACGGCTGGATTCCTCTGCAAGCCTCTTAGCCTGCAGAGAATGCAACAATTAGCTCATACAGCCTCAGGGAAGTGTTTCTCCTCAAGGTCTGCCACAGTGTGTATGATCTGCCTGCCGAAAATCCTAAATACAGACAAGTACAAACATTTCGAGAAAACAAGGAAGCACCATAAAGCAAAACAAGAATATATTACAATTTGCAAAGAACATTGTTGCTATAATCAATTGAAACAGCCTTCCATCAAAGACTTCAGTCAAAGCAGAGTATGAATCATAGGAGATGTTTCAATAAGCCTTCAGTGGACCCAGAATCAGTTTAGTCTAACTGCTGTAAAGTAAGTCCATACATGGGCCTCGAGCTCCAGCAAACCCGGGGACCCGGGCAGCAACATTGGCCTGATCCTACCTGGCCTTGGCGCGCCCGGCGGCTCTGCCAGTCAGCAGCAGCAGCAGGGCCGCCGAGCTACTTCTCCCCCACGGCATCGTGCTGCTGTCCCCCCCAGAACTGCCGCGGGCTGTATGAACACAGCAGCTGCCTGCCCCTGGCAAGCTGTTTCCCTGGAACCTCTTCGGTGCACAAACACATTCGGACAAGGACAATCTCAGTGCGCTGGCGAGGCAACGTCACTACCCCGCATCCTGAGGCAGGAAAAGGAGGTCTGCATGGAGGAGGGGGGGGGGGGGGGGAAAGGCTGNNGGGGGGGGGGGGGGGGGGGGGGGGGGGGGGGGGGGGGAATAGCTGACCAGGGCTGAGACACAGACAGGAGGAAGTGATGGTCTGAATGGCTGGTGGGATGGACAGCTGCACGCGCTGCTGGCTGAACGGCCTGACTAATTGTTTGGATAAAGTTACACTGGGCCTGCATCATTTCCACCACTGGGACCAAGAAATATGAAAAACATCCTTTAGGCTTTTGACTTACTCATTTATAAGCACAATCCTTTGCAATGGTGCCGTCTTAAACCTCGTTTTTGATGTTTTTCATCAGTAGCTGGGAGCCATGATCCAGTTTTTGCCACAGCTAGGTTGAATGTCAATCAATCAATATCTGTTCATGTCCTTTCAGTTGCTTCCCGTTTTATTTTGGTACTCACCTGTCTCCATCATATTTCTACGCACTTAACTTCCCACCCTCATGTGCTTTCCCGCCCCTGTGATTACTTGATGTGTCTCACCTGTGTATGATTGGCTTGTCGCCTCCCAGTTGTATAAACCCCTGTTTGCCTTTGTTTGTATTTAGCCTTCCCCAGCAGCTCTCTCTAAAACATATTCCTTACTCCTCCAGTGTACGGTGGGTCAGGATTTCCCTCCTCATTATCATCATTTCCTCCACACCTTTAACCTCGAGTCAAACCCTGGTCCTTTCACTTGCCATAAACCAAGGCCTATGCCGAACCCCTTGCCCCAGATGACTCAAAGGATCCATTCCTTTTTCCTTCCTCTGTCACTGTCTTCCTCAGTAAGCCGTGCCCTTTCTCGCCTTCCCTGACAGTCCTCCTCCTCACCCACATATTTGCCAGCAGGAAAACGTAAGCTGATAACATGATGGCATCTCGCCGTGTTTTCCCTGCAGATGTCATGTGACGGCCAACGTAGCCTCGTGCCCTTCTCATCCACAGCTTGGCAAACAGGGCACTTACGCCTGTGCAGAGAGGAGAAGGAGGTCTGGGAGAAAAAGGAAAGTAGAACACGAAAGAGGAGGGAGGCTGAAAAGAACATAGGGCAAATAGTGACAGAGGAGGACCAGGGCTGGTGAAAGATACAGGAGAAGAGGCAGGATAGGAAAACATAATGGCAAAAATCAGAAGGCCATATTTCATCTCTGACTTAATTTATTTGCTCACAAAAATGGGACAATCCGATCCATGTTTAATAGGTGACTAGGTGAACTGAGGAGAGGGACAGAAATTGGAAAGCCAGGCTCCTCAACAGTTTGAGACAATTTGATTCACAATCAAATGGCGACACAGAGCCACTATGACGCAACGCTTCGCTCATACCAATCACTCCGCACGTAATGAAAAAGCAGCATGCCAGCCACATTACCTATGATCACTCGTGCGCAGACACAGACACGCACAAAAACAAAGGAGACAAATGATGGCTTCTAATTCTCATTTGAACTAACAAAAACATTATTTCTCAGGAATCTGATCAGATTCCTTTGAGTCACGGATGTGTAATATTCTTTTATTTTATTTAAATTCTTTTATTTACCCACAATATTTAATCTTGTGGGTGTAACTGAGTGTGTTGTGTAGAGCAGGGCAGAGGGGAAGTGAGTTGGCAACAGCTTTAATTATCTATCAATTAATACGGCCTCACTCATCACAAGTATGCCCTTGTGTGGGGGCACAAAAAAAGAAGAAAAGCTAAGCAACAGTCCATACAGAGAGCGAAATTCATTTTTCACCCAATGAACTCACATACATATAGACAATTTTAACATCACCTTTAATTGTCCCCTGTGCATGCATATTTTATCCCTGCATTTGACAGGTTTGGTGAGTTTGTAAATATAAAAAAATACCTTTGAGCTTATGGCAATAGTGCACGCTCTCTACGAAGACATGGCTGACTCGTGGCTATGAATTCCTTGCTCTTTGTGCAGACATGCACTTCATCCGAGTCATGCAGTTTTGGGACTGAACTCAAATCAATGAAAAAGGACCTGCAGCGTCAGATCTGTGAGGTTTATCCAATTTACATGAGCACATTTGCACTGAGGAATCTCACAAAGACCGTCCTTTGTGCACACTGGATACAACATAGTTTAATTTGGATGTGTTACTTTTATTATTTATTTAACCCAAGGTTCAGCCCCTAAATTCACAAATCACAAGTCTTAACTACAGGGTGAGGATATTGTGTGTGTGAATCCATGTGTCCACAGGTCAAGTCACTCACAGCAGCTGTCTACCTGAGCTGTGCAGGGTATAAGCTATATGAAAGCTGGACTGCCTCCTCTTCTCTTGCCATATGGAGCAACAGTGGATTGGAAGACCATGCTGTGACTTTTAGGATTGAAAGTCAGAAAGATAGTCCTTTTGATGAAAACATGAATGGTCAGGCATTTCATCTACAGTTATTCCTTATGTTTGAAATAAACTGTAGGTCAAGTGAATGAATGGGTGACTAATGTTAGCTCATGGCCATTGTACGAACAATGACGATTTATATTCCAACGCTTTTATTCTCTTTCATGTAATTTAAACGTAAACAAGCTCTAAAGAAGGCCCCCGTGTCCAAAATAATATTTAAATGAAATGTTTAGCTCTACAGCCATAATTTGATTTGGAGGATCACTTGAAACACTTGATTTCTACAAGGTGGAGGTTATTGTTCAGCCGACGGCTCTGTGCTGCAGCTGCACGTGCAGGCAGTACAAACAAACGACCATAGCAACATGACCCGACACCCTAGCAACCAGAAACACAATGCCACACGGAGAATAACACATAAAAAACACACAAAACAAAGTATTTTTGAATAACACGTGGTGCAAAAGCAGTGTTGATGGAATGGCCGAGCACACACAATGAAGACAAAGAGAGGCACCGATGGGAGCGGCTTGTGGTTACCTGAGAAAACATCGTCGTCACCCTCGGTGTGCGAAGGCGCGACTCATCGTGAACAGAGGATGGTTCCATGTGGTGTAACAACAATGATGAGTGATGCTCTGATGGGACACAGGAGCAGAGGGGGAGAGCTGTGGCCCTGTCTGGCCGCTGGAGGGTTGGAGGAGGGGGAGAGGCGGCCGATCCCCTCCGTTAACCGGACCACGTTATCCCCCTCACCTTACGTCACTGACGTCAGCACACCAACAGGAATCTGTTGTCACCAGTTTGGCAGCATCCAAATCTATTTTACCAGACACTCGATGCACTACAGATCCGTCTGTGCAGCCTCTGGAATAATAGCATTATTATGTATCAATTTATTATTATTATTATTATTATTATTATTATTATTATTATTATTATTATTATTATTATTATTATTATTATTATTATTATTATTATTATTATTGTTATTATTATTATTATTATTATTATTTAGATGTGCCTATAACCTTTATGTATCTGTTACACACCCAGCTCTCACTTCTCTCTGGAGAATGAAACACTCTCATTGTAAACAAAGTAAGGCGGCGGGAGTCATTTATTTATATCTCATTCCTAAACCCAGCCTGACTTGTTCACTCCACCCTCGCATTTTGTCTTGTTGCAACTTTCTGTGGAAAGATCATTCCTCCTGGACAGATACATTCCCTCTGGCATCCTGTTTTTGTTTTCATTGTCCTCCCAGCTTTCTTGCAGACAGTCCAGTTCATGCTGTGTGTGCGCGCGTGTGTGTGGCGCGCAGTGTATGGGCGAGAGAGAGACTGTGTGTGTGTGGGTGAGAAAGTGAGGGAGAAACACACCGATAGACAGAAAGAGATAGAAATAACAATGGGGGACTTGAGAGACACGATGATCACAGAGTGAAGCTGCCCACCCTCTTCCTGCCATTGTTTCATCTCATACACGCAGCTGAGGCATGGCTGGACTACGCCTCCTGGACATCAGCATACACACCCCCCCTCCATACCCAGCCCACTTCCCTCCTGCCATGCGTTTCCATGGCGATGGAGAATATGCCTCCAGATGATTGCATCGCCTGCTGAAAGGCATCATGGAGAAAATAGTGCAGCACAACCTGAAATCAGGACTGTTCAAAGGGCAACACCAACACAGGTCATGTGTGGGTTCACAACAAAAGGTATTAATTACTGTGTTTTTGTTAATTATCGTGTGTTACTAATGTGTGCACTCACATATTATTGCTGCCCAATTAAAAAAGCATATTTTTCAAATTGTCAGATTTTCCCCTTCTGACAGTTTCTTGAGGCCTTCAGTTGATTTACCCTAGTAAACCTGGAAAAGGGCCAGACATCTACTTTCCTGGCCGCTCTGTCTCATATCTATACAGCATGTGAAACGCTTCCACACTCAAAACAGTTAAAAACACAATCAAAACAGAATACATTTCTGCGGCAGCCACATTGAAATATAGAGAAAATAATGACAATAAAATAAAAATAATAACAATTCCAAACACAGCTGATTGCAGTTTATAGCTGACAACCTACCCAGGTGACCTGTGATTGGCCTCATTGCTCATTTCATGCAGATACAAGGAGATGGCTTCTAAATTATAGTTGGAACTATGGATTAAAGTGGTGGAGAGAGAAGAGTGGCAGGGAGAGGAAGAAGATAAATGATCTCTGATGAGATAAGGGCCACAACTATTGAGGCTGTGGTGAATCATGGACATCTCTTTGACAGAGGCCGGTTTAAGGATGAAGCCAAACCTGCAGCGTTCAACCGTTGCATCAGTATGGACAGGTGAGACATGCAACCCTCAACTATTTAACTACATTTACTGTATAGTACACTATGTTTATATTTAACATGTACTACTAAGATTTTTGAAATACATTGATGTTTTCTATTTCTTATATTTTAATATATATTATATTATATTACATTATGTTATATTATATTATAGTAATATTTCACATTAATAAGTATCAGGCTGGCAAGTTGTGTGCTTTCTAAATGATTTGTGTATATATATACCATATAATGCACTCACGTCTAATCTGTCACAGCTTGTGTATTGTTTCTTCTGTTGGTTTATAAAGACGAGGTTTAACATGACTGGACCAATTACATAAATTCTCAGACAATGGACCCTATTCAAAGAGGGTTAAAATGACTTGCTATATTTAACCACTTCTCCCTCATTCATAGCAATATCCTGCTCTGGGATTAACCCTGATTAGAATCCCATGACAAAGAATCAGTGGTGGGATGTGAGCTCTGCACCAGGAGTTGTGATGACGTTTGATAGAGGAAGTAAGTTATGTGAGAGAGATTTTTTTTAAGTAATAAAAACGTGACAAATTGCATAACTGAAAACATAACAATAAAAATGTGATCAGAGCAATCATTTCCTAGAGGACCTGCACTTAACCCAGCACTATAAGAACAGTTGAAGCCGTATTCAAATTTGGAAAGAGATGGTCTGTGTGTGTGTGTGTCTGTGTGTGTGTGCGCGCGCGCATGTGTGTGTGACAGTGCCACTTTCCTCGTACTTATTCAGCAGCCTATGATGTCTCTTGCTGTGTTGTTGCTGAGGCAAATATAAACTGTAGGAGAGGCCATTACCATCATCAGCGTGCCCAGATGCTGATGGACAACGGTATGACACCACACCAGCGCCGCGCTGTGTTATTATATGTGTACTACAGAAGAGTCAGCACATGGACACTTTGTTGTTTGTGGAACACTCAAAAATGTCCTTCAAAGAATATGCAGACACATTCTGTATAGTGACACAGGGGTCGTATATGTCACGGGACAAGAAATATTGGAAAATGGAATGATTCTCGTTTTGGTCAACAACTCTTCAGCACGCTTACCATTAATCCCAAGTATTGCTTCATATGTAATTGCATGATTATACCACGAGAGAGCACTCTTTGCTTTCTGCGTGCAAAACTGCAAGTTGCTACAGCAGTAGATAGGGTATCCTTATTGGGTAGAGGTCGAATGAGAAGGATTACATTCTTTTAAAAGAATGTACTAAGAGAGGATAATATCCTTAACGCTTTTGTAACAATGTGTTTATGCAAAAGTTATTCATTAATTTCCATAAAAGATATGCTTTTTCATACATCTATTTTAAACAGATGTATCTCGACACTTATTCCTTAGATATTTAATTATTCAAGCTTTTTTGTTCAATATTTGCTTCATTCACTGCAACTACTTACACTTTTATCTTTCATGCATTTATTCATTCTTGCATAAATTCTTATTTTAGGTGCAGGTCTGACTTGCAGGAATAGCTGAAGTATTGGCCACATGTCAATTGAGTCTTCCAAGCTTGACTAAGATGCCACTGTCAGTGGCTGCATTCCAGTCTAAACCTCTGTGAACTCCCACAGAAGCTAGAATCAGATCACAGAAAGCCTCCAGCAAAGAATGAATTACCCCTCTGCAGTCATAGTTGGTGGGTGTTTTTAAGCTGTGGAAAGGCTGTGGTGTCATTTTTGCATGCTCTGAAACAAAAATAGCAACTTTTATGCAGTAACTGCCAGAACTGTAACTGTTCTGGCACTTGGTCATGATCTAGGCATAGATTTACATTTTAAGCATCCACAGTCACTGGCACAATATGACAGGGACGGCGATACAATGCCATAAGGAGACCAGGGGAAAGATTCCTTGTTTTGTTATGCCAGTGTAGATGAATGAAGAATGTAACAGGAACAGGAACATAATCTGGTTTACTCAAATCCTCCAAAGGAACAGTCAGACCTTCAGGTCCTCAGACCTGCAATATTGTTCCTGTTGGCAGGACATGTTTGATAATCAATGCCTGCTATTTCGGTATGGAGCTCAGCTTTCTGTTAAGCAGCAATATCTGACTGACACAGACGAACTAACCTATCTGCATCCAGTGGTGTACAACAACAAAATACAAATACCCAATATACTTAAGTGCCATTTTTATTTCCTTTTCTATGAATGGGTCATTCTTAATCTAGTACCTTAAACTGTTATAGAGTAAAACATGGTCAACCAATCAAAAGTGCTCAAGGTAAAATAATAACAGCAAAATATTTACCTGGTACACAGCAACCAGTTTACTGTGACCACCAAGCTATTTAGCCTGTGACCCCTTACAAAATAATTGAACAGTTCAAAGTTAGATAATAAGTTGACGCCTTTGGAGGAAAGAAACCTTTGGGGGCAAAAAATAGAATGTATCTAGTTTTTTTATGCCCCAATATAATCATAATAGCTGTGTCTAATAATTATATTTGATACTTTACCAATATTATGCTTATAATACTTACGGAAATGTGCAACTTACATTGTTGCTACGGTACTTTGTACTAATTAAACAGATTATAGTAACCTAATCTGTCCAAAACTCTCTCATTTTGTGATTATGGACTAAAATGACTTGCGCTCTTCAAATGTCAGCATTATGCAAATAACCTTACAGTAACCTCCTATTTGTGAATTATCTTTTCTCAAACTGCATTTACAAAAAGAATCAATAACACAGCCTTAACTTTTTATAACACTGCTTCAAGTCTGAAGCAGTGTTAGCAGTTGGGGGAACATTCAACTTTTAATGTGATGTGAAACCATAGAATTTCACACATATGTCATGTCACATATGTCATCCTTCTCTCCATAAGTGTGAATGGTCACAGAGAGAGACAGGCAGACAGATGATGAGCCATTTTAATTAATGTTAATTAGACATCTTTGTTCAGTCATTCACCTAGGTAAATGTGATATTATTAAAATGTAAAAATACTGAAGTGTCCATGAGCTATTTTAAATAAGCATCCTCATGCATCAGATTGGGCTCCCCTGTGACACATATATGGTATATCATATTATTTGATTGTTAATAGTCATGCATTTTAACCTGTAACATTGCTTTGTATTCTATATGTTACAGCCCGGTTTGAAAGGGGAAAGGGAAACAACGTAAAAATAACCCCAGATGTAAAGGGATAAAGTAGTAGTTTATTCAGGTAAGGCAGAAAAAACAATGAGGCAAGGATAACAGGGAACGGATGGATGCTTGAAAAAAGTATCCCCAAAAGAGGACCCTGGCAAAGCAGTCGCGCACGTATGTGCTAGGCATCTTCTTCACACAGAGGAAACAGTGTACGCTCTAAAAATGGAGAGCGGTCCCTTCATTTCAAGACTCAAGGATCCTCCCTGTGAAGCCCATCATGGTATTGACAGCCCTCTCTGTTCACTAACTGCACTCATCCACAGGAAGCAGTTCAATATTATAAACCGCAGAGCCTTTAAAAGGATTTGGACAAAGCGGAAATTACATTTTACCATAATACGAGTCTGATGAAAACACAACTGACTGAAATAAATTTGAACGTTGTCGATAATATGAGCAAGCTCCATTCATGTTAATTCGAGGATTTGACTACATAGGCTCATAGCTGGCAGCTGTTACTTGGCACTGATCCACTCTTCACCACAAATAGGAGTGACAAAGTTAGATAAACAAAGGAGGGGATTGGATCGATGCGCGCTAGTATCGTGGAGCAGATTTATAATCTGATAGTAACAGCTTAACCCAAAGAGAGGCAGCATTAGTCACAAACCTCATGTCTCTTTCTCTTTTTTTATTCAAACTATAATAAATACTGACAATGGAAAGTGTCTATTTTTTTATTCACTATAAAACCCAGTGCCTATTGGTCACATGAATCATTTTTTAAGCCCTTCACCGTCAGCAACTCTGGCCTATCCTGGAGGATGTTACATTGCTCCAGAATAAAACTTGCTTACCAACTTGAGGGACACATGCAAAGACATAAAGTGGATTTTTACCTGATAGCTGTGGTCTTTGTTTAGTCATGCCACTCCCAAAACAACACCACCACCCCTTTCTGCTCCTCTGGAGAAGTGGGGCAAGTGCAAATCCATGAAATATGTAAAGAGTAAACATTTTAGTGTCATATCCTAAAATCGTCATATCATATCCAGCTGCCATGGAGATTGGGGCGATTGGGGTCAAGAAAATACTTCATTTGATCAAAAATTGTTGACCCAGATTTTCAGATCAGTGTGTTTGAATTTTAAAATGTGCAACTCTTTTATCTTGATTCTATTGGATGAGTAATGTTGTGGGCGTCTGCTTTACCTCTCATGTTTCAAACGCTTTAAAGTGAGATCATTTTTTTAAACTCAGAGTTACCATAAGCTTTTAATAATCCAAAGTCTTCAAGCCCTGAGGAATTCCCAGGAGCCTCCTGAGTGTGTTTCTACATTGGACAACAATAAAAATTGGATCATTGAATGATAAATCATTCAAAAGAGAAAAGGGAGATGGGGCAGCTGATTTACTTAGGACAGCTTAAGAGATTCAGAGTGTCTCTGGGGATCCTGAAAGCCTTCTGCATCCTGACAGGGAGCATCAGGAATCTGCCCAACTCATGAGGTCCACACATGAGGTCGGATGTTGTGCCATATCGTGTCTAAACTCCTCCGCCTCTGCACGACTTACTTTGCACACCACATTAGAGCACTCGGGCTCTGGCCCTCAGCAAAGTGGAATACTGCATGTTATCTGCTTCATTTAGATGTAAGATCTTTTCGTGTGCATGGAGATCAGTCCAAAGAATTGCACTACTGCTTTTCTTTCTGCACATATGTTTCCTGTGGCAAAAAAAGTTTAAGTATATCTGGGACACAGTATGAAGCATATTGTCCGGAGTCAGACATTTGCATCTTTGCTCTGGCCTTGGTGTGTACTACATATTATTTTATGACTTGTTTATGACACTTTTATGCACTGAAAAAAAGCACAACCCAAATACAAATAAATAATTTATGTTACAATTCGTTCTCTCCAAGGAAAGAAAATTATGAAGGGAAAGAGATACAAGCAGAGGACAAATATGCTTCTGTCTCAACAGGGAGGTAATTTATTTGCCATCTGATGGAATTAATACATTATTCATATTATTCAAGTTCAAATGTGAGTCTTTGGGAAAATAGTTCTTTCAGAATGAGTTGTTAAAATAAACTGTTTATGTCATCAGTGTGGTCAACCTCAAGCACTGTGCCTCACAGCTAAATACTTGGCAGTAGAATCAGGCTTCTTTCAGTGTTGGAGTTTGGGCTCTGTATTTGGGCCTTTTCAGGTCGACTGCATTTTGGTTCGGGTCTGATTATCTCCAAGCCTATTTTTGGAACCTGTCCGACTGTTGGTGGCTTTTCGACTGGGTTCATCTGAAAATCTACTCGTGCAGTTTGGCTTTTCAGGGGTCAGATTTAGGACTTCATGTTGGTATGCTGGCGTCAGAACAGAGAGGTGACGGGGTGGGAATTGAAGGGCACCACCAAAAAGACTGAACATGCGAAGAGATTGTTAAGACAATATTTGTCTGTTTATCATACTTGTATGTAAAAGCATGTAGAGACATTGACCTACATGTTTGCAGAAGCAAATTCCAGCTTTAACAGGAGATTTACACGTTATTTTGTAAACCCATGCAATGCACACTACCTTTGGTGCTTGGATCACGTGGACCGTGGCAGCTGAATTTACAGTTTCCAGGTCCACATGGCTGCGTAGGTCTTTGTGATGTAAACTTTGTCATCTGGTCATGTCTGCAAAGGCTTGAGTGTCTGCTTGCTGCATCAAATTTATGGCCAACCATCTGTACAGATATCCGAGCCTGCACCCCTCCAAAAAGCTTTTCAAGTTTGAGTGTCTCATACTTCTGGGAGAGTCAAAAGCTTCTTTTTTTTTCTATATATTTTTTTTGCCTGGGGCCCCCAGAGTGACTTGCAACGTCCATGGCTGTAGGGGCCCTTAGAACCGGGCCAGGGTCCCCGCTCTGCGCACTCCTGCCGCTGCTCTCTGCGGCTGCATCCGCCCCTCAGTCTCCTCCCCCCTGCCCGCCAGCCCCGCCCTCAAGGAGTGACCTAGTGTTAGCGAGAGGAGAGAGAGAGAGACTCCGCAGACTCACACACACAAACACACACACACAAACACACACACACACAGTTACACGCTAAGCATTTCTTTAACCGGCGCTGCCGTGACTGCACTAACGGGACAAGTTGGGAGCTCCGAGATATCAGTGCTCCGTCTCCGCTCCGCGCGAACATCTGGACCCGGAGTGAGGTGAGTGCACACATTTAGACAGTTTTTTGTGTTGTTTTAGGCGGGGGGGTTCCTGTGTGTGTGTGTGTGTGTGTGTGTGGTGAGAGAGTAAACTAGAGGGGGAAGAGGGGCTTGTCGGCGTAGGTGGAAGCGGCAGCAGCAGCGGTGCATGTCCCGCTCACTCTTCTCGGGGCACTTTTAGCTCCGGAGCACTTTAGCCGCCAAATTAGCCGCAACCAGAGCGGAGAACTGCGTCGTTTCCGCCGCTGCACAGTCAAGCGAGCGGCTCCTACATCCTCCTCCTCCCCGGGTTACTGCCATGACACCGCCGCTGCGTCTCACATGGCTTCCCCCCCTTGCTTTCCTCCACCGCGGGGTTCCTTCAGTTCTTCCACTTCCAAAGTCCCAATCCCTGAGTGTTGAAAAAGCTCACCAGCTTCAGCTTCGGAAAACCGAAGAGATTAAGTAAACGTACGGTGTCTCATGCTGAAGTTTTGAATGGAAAATATGTGCACACCGTGTTTGTTTTATTCTTTCCTATGTGCAAATGTTTGATGTCATGTCTGGGCTACAACATGTGGGTTTATGTCGTTATGGAGAGGAGACTTGGCGAGGCTTATGTTGTCCAGTAATCTATTGATTGACTCCTTGATGAGTCAATCTCTGTGAATGATAAAACACCCGTCTGATAATTGCCAACCAGGGATCATAATGACAATGATCGGCCAGTTATTGCAGCCGGACAATTAGTATCCATTTTATATTAAAGTCATCTCCCAAGCAGAAAGGGGTCATTGTGTTGTCACATTCCTAGGTCTGTAAACTAACAGATGTCCAAGAAATTTCTCAAGGTGAAGTATTTGTTTCAACCAACTGTTTAACACCCAAATAGATTCCAACTACAATCATGCAAAACAGAGGTGAGCAGGAAACCCCTTTTTATTTTTTAGAAGTCAAGTAATTGACAAATTACTTATTAAACAGATTTTTTGTGGCAGTCCACGAGACCCTTGATTGTGCAATGACGGTATCATGTACAGGCTCCGCCTCTGCTGCTGCCCTCATGTCTCATACTCGCACATAAACACACACACAAAATATGTGTTCTCACTTTGTACCAGACACAGACTTTGGTAGGGTAGGTGGTATTCCTGCCTGGCAGTGTTGGCCTTTAAATGTTTTATGTGGGGAGACATCCTGAGCGCTTTTCTCCTGCTGTTCCTCTCAGCATCTGCACCGCCTGTCGGCCCGTGTTAAATATGGGCTGTTAGAGACAACCTGCCACACAGGCACAACTGAATGTACACACACAAACGCACAAGAGTGTCCGCACGTACATACCATTGTAATTTATGATTTAATTAAGGTGCTTTCTGCTGTGCACCCTTTGGTTCAGATTTCAACATACACATGCACTATATAGTTTTCTGTTAATCCTGACACATGATTTATACATCAGTCACTTCAGTCCAGATTCCCTGGCTGTTTTCATGTAATCCTCGGTATGATCTGAGCTCACAGTGAGACGTGGTTCAGAGACAAGTGCTGCTCAGATTTGTGTCAACAATGTGTGGTACGCAGCAGGAGAGCCCTGGGGAAATTGGAAAACAAAACCAAAATCTGTGCAAATGCAATTTTGGGCAGTAAGGTGTAAAAAGGAATAAATAGTACATAAAAAAACCTGTTTCATCCATCACTTGTTCCCTTCAGCTAACGTTTCAGCTTATTCTCACGGGTTGTGTCGACAAACCTATTTTCCAATACTTATTTGACCCAATTATGAATTAGAAACAAATGCATGTACATTTTGGCACCACTGCCTGAGTTTGACAGGTATGATGCACAGTACTATTAAGTCTGGTACTTATTTCTTTTTAAAATACAATCCATTGAGATAGTATTTTGTAGCAGTTGTTAAATTAGTCATTTAGCAAACAGATGGTACATTTTGGATATTGAATGTACTCTGATTGTTATCCTGTGTACTTGCATAGTACATGCAGCACCTATTGAACACATTTCCCTCCAGGGAGAGGGAGCCCTCCCTTGTGTCTCCTTATGATGTTTCTCCATTTCTTCTCCCTGTTAAATGTGTTTATATTTGTCAACCTTTTGAGGCAGTTTTACACATGGATTTGGAATATTGGTAGAAAAAATAGGGATCTTGTGACATGAACCTGGCTTTTAAGAAATTTGTGCTGATCATTGATTTTATGAATTGGAACGGGAGGGTCTTCTGAAATAGTTTTGTTGCAGGTAAACTATAGAAATGAAGAGTTGCATCAGTCCTGCCTATAAAGCCAAACTAATTGAGTGAATTCTTCTTTCCACACATTGTTTAGCTGCTTATTTGGTGAAATTGTGTACAGCTAACTGTAATTTAACAATATATATGTTTCGGTTTGCTGATTGCTGCTTAGAATGAACACAGACATGTAAACATTATGATCTCACTGCTCCACATTACAAGCAACCGTTTCCAGTACAGTACAGCTTATGTCCATTGGCATAACAAAATAATATTCCCTACACTCTCCATCAGTTCTTATTCTGTACTGACACACATTTAGTTTCATTACTCCACAACGCACTTAGGAGTTTGCTCCTAAAATAGTGAAGAAAAGCTGCCTGGGAGACTCACTGAAAGACACTGACTTCACTTTATCCTTAAATAGAACCGGGATCAAGGCACCGTCTGTTACCGACATTATAAACAAGTCACACAGACACAACCACCACTTAAGGTTTTTACATTTCTTCTTTAAAAGTACCAGTCTCCAGGAGGCCCGATTGTTATGATTTGAGGTGGGACTCCGTTCGCTGACTTTCTGCTGATTGAGGTGTCCTCTCTGAGCCTTGTCTGAAAGCAGTGCCCTTGATACTATTGAAAAGGGATTATACAAGATCAGTGTTCTGATTACAGCGGGCAACCAAGCACTGCTTGTTAATCTGCGCTCTTAATACGTGGCAGGCAAATCTCAGGGCGGCTATCAAGGCTACTTAAAGGCCCTTTGAGTCCACTATTATATTTCTCAGGCAATTGTCGTACCCCCCTATTGGACATTTAAAAGTGTGGGATTGTTTTAATGGTTAATCATTTTGAATTATTTAAATCACGAGTCTGTCTAAGCCAAAGAGAAACCATTTTCCAAAATCGGTAAAACCAAGAAAACGGGCAAATAGGAAGTGGATTTCTTTTGCTTCAATTTCATGAACAATATATTGAGATTAAAAAATATTTGTAAACTTTGTCAGTTGCCTTTGTTTCAGCTCTGTGCGTTTTCATTTGTCCTGCTGATGCACAGCGAGCAGTAATGCAGTGTTTTCAGTGCAACAGATAAAAAACAAGTAGGCATCTGAATTGTATTGTTGTCCAGATTGTCCCGCAGTAGTGGATTTTGGCTGCAAAGATACTTAAGTAGATGTGTTGTTGGATCCCTGCTGATGGATGCTGGGATATCCGAACCCCCCCCGTGTGACCACTCACCGAGATGATCAAACCACAAACATTGTTGTGTAGGGAAGAGCTTTAGTGCCATGTCAGTCGATCAGTCTGTATCTATGTGTGTAGATTTGTTTGTGAGTATCGTAGTGTGCAACCATTATTGTAGTCAATTAATTCCATGTATCTCCAAATGGAATTTTTAAGCTTTCGCACAAATTACAAAGGCTTCAGTCTTTGAGTGAGTGACTCAGAGACCTACCTCTTAGGGATGAATAACTTTACTTTAATTCTTTTAGATTTGCATAATATTATTTGATCCTGTAGCAGGAAACAAGCACAGAGAAAGTGGGGGAATTTCATGCATCCCAGCTTAAAATGACCACATTGTAATTGACTGCGCACTCAACTGACACACATCAGTAATCATAATGGAAATATTTCAGACAGAATTTAGTATTTGCTGGGAAATCTCTGTGATCAATGGAGAAAATCTGTGCTGTGCTTTGGTGCGTTCTTAAACTTTAGTGAACGGAAATTTGAGCCTTATTGGAAATGAACAGCGGTGGAGCTTTTCCTCTGTTTTTTTATTTATTTAGATGTGATCAAAAACTGACCACAGTCTTTTAAATGCATTAAAAAGGAAAATGCAAAAAAATATCACTTTGACATCAGCATTCAGACCTTTAATTCAGTAGGAAGTTGAAACACGGTTTCAGCTTTGCACCTGGAATTGGGGATTCTCTAATATAACTGTCTGCATATCCTCTCGGGCTCTGTCGGGTTGAATGGAGACGTCTGTGGTCGGCCTAGTCTCTAGAACAGGTGTGTCAGAGCTGTGGCAGGGCTGCTCATGGATATTCACTGGGTTGTTCCAAAGACATGAGGCTGACCCATTGTCCAGTTGGAAGATGGACTTTCAGCCCAGTCGGCAATGTTGAGCACGTTGGTTCAGTTTTTCCATTAAAGTGATCTCTGTACTAAGCTCTGTTAGGCTTTATCAATCCTGACTGCTTTTACTGTCCCCACAGCATGATGCTGCCACCAATATATTTCTCTGTTGGGATAGTATTGGGTTGGGGATAAGCGGTGCCTGGTTACCTCCAGAATCAAGGCGTAACTATTTCATCTTAATTACATTGGGCTAGAGATTTTCTTTTTCTCAGCGTAAGAGACGTTTGAGGTGCAGTTTGACTAACTTAAGCCGTACGTACAAGTGGCTTTCGCTGAGGAGAGACTTCCGTATGGCCACTGTACCAGATCAGATGGTTGCACAAATGTACTGCTGTATCTGTTCACATAGGCTTGCAGAGTCCCTTAAAAACCCATTACATCATTATCTCAAAATACAAAGTCAACAAGCTCTCCCCGGCTGATTTCATTTCATTTGGATTTTCATTCGTTCATTCCTCAGCACAGTGTTTAGTCTCTGGCATGAAATCAAGAATGTAAAACATCTCTACCTTGCATGTCCAGTGTCCACTGTGACTTAGTGTTTTCACATCCTTTACTGGGTTGATGATGTATTTGTAGATCGGTGCACGGTTCTGTGTAAGCGCCCAGCGTGTCTTGCAGACTTTGTCCCTGTAAGCAGAGCGGGTCAGTCAGTGGAGTCAATGAAGCATAATGAACAGGAAGTGAGCTCATAGAGTTTGTGGCTTGCACTCTGTGTTCAGGAAGACGTTCGACCGAGAGCGACCGACAGACATTGTAATGCTATTTTCCTCACATTGTTGAGGAAAGCACAGAAACCTTCTGCTTGTGTGATCTAGTTTGATTAAAACTCATGGATACTGGTTATCATAAGGAAATCCCCAAATAATTCCATAATGCATTCAAAGCATGACATGTTTTCACCTCTAGTTCATTTCTAAAATTTGGTTTCTGAGCCTAATATCTATAGTAATTGGAGATTTAATATAGTAGCAATATGTGATTCATGGGCTCACGGTTAAATTCAAAATATTTTTTTTTTTGGAACATTTAATTTGAATCAGTGGAAATAAAATCACAACTTTAATGTAAAAAATGTTTTGCACACACCTTGAATAAAAGGCTGCAAATAATATTCCCTGTCCATGATGTGTCTCTCCTGATGAGCAAAATGCCTTTTAGATCCGACGTACACAGCTGTCCAACTTCAAAAGAGAAACTCGGCCAGCATTGAAAGTGTTGAAACAGTCCCCCTTTCTCTGTGCTTCTTTCTTTGTGTGTGTGTCGGCTTCTTGAAGAGTGTTTTCTATACATTTCCCCTGTGGTGTTTGAGATTGGCCCTTTAATGCCTGCACTGTGTTACGTCTCCGGCCGCTCTGCATCCAGTGGTCTAAAAGTGACCACACACTCTGGTGACTGTTGGTACCAAGGCTGTGTGTCTCTGTCTGTCTCATTACAAAATGGTCTGCACTCTTGGTCTTTCTGCCTGTGAATGTGAATGTGAAAGGAACAGTATCTATTCATTTGACCTTTTTTAAAATGGTTTGACACCCACACACACAGACACTTGGTGTGCTCTTCATAACTGCTGCGCTTCAGCTTCTGTGCAGTATCCTTTCAAAATGTTGTTAAAATATTGATGAATGAGCAAAAGTTTGTCAGAAAGTTTTCTTTCAAGGAATCCTTTAAAGAGACCAAATCTTTTACGTTTATGCGTCTAGACACGATGCTGATGATCCCCCGCGTTCTTCTGAACCGGTCGGCTCCACTCGCAGCGTTTGTTAACAGAAGAAACGGGATGTATACGCGGGACACAGTATGACGACAGCTTTGATCCTTGTACTGCTGCAGCTCTGATAGAATGACACGGTGATCTATCTAATACCGAGGCTCAAAGTCCCTGCAGGGTTCCACTCCAGCTGATCACTCCTCTGATCAGTTGTGTTTTTCTGTCTTGTGTTAACATAATAATCAGGAGCCTTATTTTAGGGTGATGATACACAATACCAATCCGGAAGTGGTGTATTTATAAGAAATAACTTGGTGGATGGACTTACCTGAAAGCAAGTTATTATGCAAGACAATTTATCGATCCGAAGAGAGTAGTTTCTGATCCAGGTCATCAATGTTATTGTTGCACTTTCTTTTTTTTTATGTGAACAAACACCTAGTGACACCTCAGCTCAGTCAGCTTATGCTGTCACCAAACTGTCCAACAGGAAGAACAGATCGTGGAGATCAACCGTACTCTTATCTTATTTTGTCTGTTTCTACTTTTCTGAACTCAACACTTACAGATCTTTTTGCCGCATAGTAAAATGAGAAACCAACATGTGCAGCTCTTACTCTGCCCATCCCCGCAGATACAGGGGCAGTGCAGACTCTCTCTCTGCACCCATCTTGGTTTAGAAGTGAATTAGAAGCGACACTTATTGCGGGCTGGCTGAGTCTAAGTCTTGTTTACCCTGGCTGGGTCTTAGCCGGGGACTCAAACTGTCATTAGACAGTGAAATGACTCAACCGTGGGACAGAGCTCCGGAGACAGGGTAGCCCGAGAGGGAAAAACGGTTGTACGAACGGTCCAGAATGGAGAGACACAGATAAAAGGAGAGGATATTCCTGAATTTGCCTGGCGATAGTGAACCGGATGACTGCAGCGGGGGGTGTAGTTAGAACCAGGAGGCCAGGGCGTACTGTGGTCAAACCCTTTTTATAAATAAACAGGCCGATTGGTCTAAAATAAACACAATTCGTTCATGTCGGCGTGGAGCAGATGGACCCACCCAGGACAGCAGTCCAGGGACACGGGCTGCTGCTGTTGTGCAGAGAGGGTGCAGGCCAGGTTTTCCCTCCCCTGGGGGTTGAAGCCTTTACTAGAACCTCCCACGCAGGAACATCTGCACACAACAACCGGTGCAGACATGTCCCCATTTTTTAATCAGTGTATGGTTCATTTGGGTGGAACAAAAATCTATGTCTTTAAACAGAAAACAGGATATCAAGTTATAAAAACAGCCGTAGGAAAATTGAGGCAGCGGATACTGAACGATCTGGATTAATCATGTGAGAAAATTGTACATTAGTCCAGGAAGACAGATACTCTGCTGTACATGTGTCGTGTCTTCCACGCCATGACTTGTCTGTGTTATACATACATTTTGAAATATTTGTGAAAGAAGTGAAATATCAGGCCTTGATGCTAACTTTTTTTTCTTATGCGCACTTGTGCTTCTAAACTGAACAGGGAAGTCACTGTGCCATTGTTGTGTTTTAAACCATTGTGTTTGTCCAAGTTTTGTTAGGAAGGAAATGTATTTAGACCTGCAATTAATGGCCTGATAATAACAATCATAAATGAGTGGATTGGCTGACTAGTTATATTTGAATGATTGATAATCGTTGAACTTATTTTTTTCAAGCTAAAATTTTCTGATTCTCAAATGTTTAGAATTGTCAATTGATTATCTTTTGGGTGGTCTGGAGTGAGTGAAAAATAATACAAATCGTTTTTTTGTTTCAAAGTAAACAGAGCTAATGTTTGTTTTATCTGCACCTTTTAATCTGCGCTGCTAACTCTGCTTTACCTGGCAAGGCTGGGAATGCCGCTGCTTTTGTCCGCACTAGAGCTGCAGAGGAACATTGTTGGTGTTTGGTGTCCGGCTTACACTTTCATATTTTCTGCTGCATCTAACATGGAAAGATGCAGCTTTTGCTCCCATATGAACCAAACTGGCAAAGCGGCAGAGAATCACACCCGATATAACTGGTTAAAAAAAGGTCTCTTTTCTTGCCCTAAGGATTTACCCGTTAATTTGAAAAGGGCTTTGAGGTCCAGGTCTTAAATTTTTCCATTTGGGGTTGTTTGAGGTGCGTTCCGGTTTTAGCACAATGGTGGAACTGTTGGTTTAGTGTTGACCCTGGGGTGTCAGGCAGGACTGAGTATAACCATGAATTAGGTTAATAGGAATATAATTTGGACTGTGTGCATGACAGCAGGGCCAACATGTGTTGTGTTGTAGTGATTAATATGGTGGTCACTAACATGTTGGCCAGTAGGCCCTGCAGGATCAGCCCTGGCAGGGAAACATAGATTTACTGCGAGATTGCATGCTTCGTATTTACAAGCATCAAATAAATTGCCTATGTGGACATATGCTAATGTAGTTTGGGTGCTTAAGATTTGAGTTTTAGTTTATTGCTTCATGTTCACATTGGACTATGAAATCACTTTTGCGCACCAAAACTAAAGCCACCGAACTCAGTGTTGATGCTTCCTGGCTCTGTGCTGATTGCAGCCGGGCCAGCCGTGGCTTCCTGTAGCACCTCAACACCTCGATCCGCAGTGAGCTGTCTCACACTGCCCTGGTTCATTACGACAGGGGAGACAATGACCCAGAATCAAGCTGACCTGGGTGCTTTAAATCAAGGCTCCACGGGAGGAAATAAATTCTACACGCCCAGTGCCAACTAGGACAAGTAATCCAGACAGAATAAAAACGTCCTCTTAAAGGACACTGATGGAGAGAGGAACGGAAGAGTGAACACTCTGCCTGGTGAGGAAGGAAGAAAGAGAGGGAGGAGTTGGAAGTGGTGCATTGCTTAGAGTAGCTTGCTTTATTGCACACATTATCAAAACAATGCAACATGCTTTTGAATCAAAGAAAAAACATTTTGTTAACCATGCAACATGGTCCAGCGTAGCTGCATAAGAACTGAAGAATGGAAGGTGCCAATGTGAAGAATTTGAAATTGAATTTTCAATATAAAGGAATTCAATATTCAATGTAAAAATTCAATATAAAGGACTAAACAAAGCAATTTTAAATATGTGATATTGATCTTCTAAAATATATAATCTACTTTGTAAATGTTGTAATTCAGACAGAGTTGGCTATTTATGGTGTTTCACTATAACCAAGCGGCCACCTATTGCCTTATTTGACACAAAACATCTATTAAGGCATGGTCTTCAAAGTGTATGATGCGAGAAATCCCGTGTCTGTGTGTGTCTGTGTTATGTGAGGCGCTCCATGGTTCAGTGAAGTGTTTTTCTGTTGATGTGTTTACATGCAGCAGCAGCTGCCACCGTTTTTTTCCGTCCCACTCATCTGCTTTCCTCTGCCGCTTAGTCAGAAGGTTTCTTCTTTCGTCTTTTTTGTAGAAAGGAAACTGCTGCTGGGGCTGCAGAGGGAGCCCAAACACACACACACACACACACACACACGCATGGTGCATCTTGACATAAAGCACTGACAGATCAGAAAGAAAGTTTATGGAGAAAAGGGGACTAAATGAAATGGTTGGGTTGGGAATTAGAAAATGTCTCATTTTCTTACATGTGCATTTCCGCATCTTTGAAATGTGAAGAATAACATTAGTGGAACGGCATGTATACAACCGAGGTTCTAATTCAAGTGGATCAAGGTAATGCACAGTTCAAAGGTCAACATAGAGATGTGCACAATTAGTGAAAATTGTATATCCTGTTTTCTAACAAAGCATTACGTGACTGCATTTAAGATATTAGAGTTCTATTAAATGCACACTGCAATTTATAATCCGACTACCAAATACATGGAATGAGTCAAACAAATCACAATCAGCGGTCGGTTGTTTGAGGAGGACTACATGGAACATCCCGGGCAGTGCAGTTTAAGCTGTACAGCCACTAGAACCGTGTTAAAGATGTAATTGTGTGTGTGTGTGTTTTCCTGGTTCTCCAAACACAGACCTGCTTTCTGTCAGTTTGACATGGCCAGGGGTCGTGCTGTGGCTAATAGCTGCAGCAGTTAGAAAGGTCAGTTGTCGAATCTCAGTGTAAGAGTCAAAATCAGCCGCTTCCTGTTGTGCTGTGTCAGTAGGCTTCTGTCTGAGTCTTTCATTGACGCTGGCTCGGGGCTGCAAGTGATTGCTGGTGTATGAGGGCTTTAAAAAAGAAAGGATCCAAAACATACTGTGAGATCACTTTAAAGTGCTGCAGTCACTGTGTGAGTGTTATTGGATCATATGTGTTGATGGTAGATCAGATTCTTTTTTATTTGTATTTCATTTTATAACACCAACAACGACAATTTACATAATTTACTGCTAAAAATGTAAGGAGACAGTCGGCATGTCTTTTCTAGTTCCATTTTTATCGATTGTATATGTCGTTGTATTGCTTGCTTCCTTGCAGTGCGGAATTATTAGCAATGTTTTGGGTGCATTCGCTTTTGGATCTAACGAATTGATAAAATAATCTGGTGAATTGTTGACTGTCGCCTGAAAGTGATGTGATTCCTGCGATATTTGTTCCGATAACCCAGAAATGAATTTGGGAATTACATTGTTATCATAGGTAATAGAAATTATGTATCACGTGTGTATTATTTTTGGCTGACGGGATGAATGGCAACACTCTTTGGTTTGGAAACACACTCAAGACGTTTCTCTGTGCTACAACCTTTGGAGGGGCGATAAGCATGTGATTGAATGCAAAACATTGTCAAGCTGTGACTGCTATGTAAAGAGTGGGTTATGTAATGCATTGATTTTCTGAGAGTGCAGTATCCCGGCGGAAGCAGTCATCTTCACCAGCATCACTGATCTACTCGGAATTTCTGCACAAGTTCCAGGTTATGGGTTTGATTTTGCCTCTGTTGCCCTTTCACTTTGGTAAGCCTCAGGAATCAAATCCGAACAGGCGTTCCGTTTGCTAAAGCCTTTATAGTTCGGCCAAATCATGATCCAAGACAAAGTCGTTTCATTTAAAGACGCCATATTGCTCATTTCACACATGAAATTGGATGGAGCGGTTTTAGTGCAAATGGCTTTCCAAAAACAATCCCATTGTCATCCCGGTGGTGTAAAAGTTAACACCGATTGAAAGAGAAACTTTGCATGGCCACGATATACTCCATACTCCCATTCCCCAGCTTTGAAGAAAAACTGTGTTAAATGCCCATTTTTTTATGCTAATTGACAGGGAAATTGCCTTCTAAACTTTACAAGCGCGAAAGCGAATCGCTCTTGCAATTTGAGACTTCGGTGTGACGAGAAGTTTCTGCAGCGTGCACGTTGCCTGTGTCTGCGGTGAGTGATGGCCTATGTCACCGGTGTGACAGCTGTTACTCCTGCTGCTATTTGGCTGAATGGTTCCAGTGAGCCTTTTAATCAGCTTGGCTTGCTTTTGGTATTAGTGGGTGGTTAAATGAATTAGTGGGACCTGGAGACATAAGCACCGGCCTGGAACACGGGGTATCGGGGTCTCAGGGTCAGGGTGGTGTTTGGAGGGGGCAGAGCATGGGGGCAAAGGTTTGTGCCCTTTTGCTGAAGCCACTGTTTCACAAGCAGGCACGCATACACAGTGTACTCTCTCGTGACATTGAGGGGTCTGGAAAACTCACACAAATGCACACACATGTAGATAAACTACAGACACACAGGCAGACTGTGGGACACACTGGACCATTGTGTGCCTCACTGCCGCCTCTGTGTCTCCGTGTGGAGCGTCCTGACAGGGCGCACGCCTCCTCGCTGCAAAATGTCATGCACCGATACAAGCTGTATTGGTAATAGAAAGTGCACAGAGTGTCTGTGTGTGTGTGTGCGTTTGTCTGCGTGTCATCTTATCATATATAGTTCTTTATGTGTCAAACTGACTGTGGTTGGAGACGAGACCGTTCAATAAATAATCTCGGTCTCAGACACTTTAGAAACAGAGCCATAATCAATGATGACCTGACTACTCAGTCATGAAACTAATGATTAGCTGTGTCCATTGTGTGCAGGGATTAGGTCAATCAGCTGATTGTTTAAGCAGCATAGCTTTACATATGGATCTTTATTACTAAGGCAATTAAAGATTATCATGGAAAAAGGTTAATTGTATTTTAAATATTAAATTTGAAAAGTGAATAAGAATCAGAGTTAAAATGTAGTTACTTTGAATCAACCCCCCCCCCCCCATTTTTAATTATCATACAAGACAAAGAGAAAGTAGTAGCACAAATGTTCTTCTGAATCAAAGTGGCCAAAAGTAATGACTGTCATCTAGCCTGAGGTAATTTATTACCTGTAGAAAGGAGAGGTGAGCCGACTTAGTAGAAAAAACAACAACTATTATTTGAACTTTAAAAACTTAATGACCTCTGTCCTGTTTTCTCTTGGATATGTCATAGAGAGAGAGAGAGAGAAAGAGAGAGAGAGAGAGGTGATGAATGAGCTGTTGAATGGCGTTTGTTTGTTTTTTTACCACTGGGGCCTCATTTGGAGCTAGATCAGACTGTTTACCTTGCATTGCCCTGGTTAATCGGTAATTAACTTACAATTGAATTGGTCAATTTGAACTACCTTCTCTCCCAGTGACTGCATGGATGATTCTTAGTGTTATTCAAGTATGACTGCTGATACTCAACTTCCGGATTTATTTGTTGGCCCCTCTCATTACTGATGGTAATGGAAAATGCAGTTTAATGCCACAATAAATAGACATTTCCACATCCTGTGCGTTCCATTTTTTTTAGTGATGGATTTTGAGCTGGGTTTGTTTTTTTCAGGAGACTAAATGTTTTTGTTGGCCCTGCTGCAGGAAGTGCATGTGGGGAAAACCATCCAAACGTTAGTACTGGGGAAGTGAATGAGAACAAAATTAGGACAGTTGATATCATAATAGGGTTTAGGTGAAATCCTGCACATGGTGTTCAGTATTATGAGCTATGTTGTAAAGCGCTACCCTGCCGTTATCTATATGTAGACAGTGTACTGCCGTCTGTGCCAAATCACCATCATAATGATGATGAAAGATTTGAATGACCTCAATCCATCTGGTTTGTGGAGATATTTGTGAATTAAAGCTGATTTCAGCACTGCCGCAGGCTAACACAGACACAGACAGACAGACACACACTTTGTGATGCTCTCTTTTAGAATTCTTCTTTGGAAGCATCCATTTGCAGACTTAACACAGAACACTATTTCACTCCTACCTTAAATTATAGGAAATATAATCGAGTGAGGGCTGGTTAAATACTTTGGTCACGTTTCTGTCCCTTGAGAGACATTTTTGGCCTCATGAGTGTGGAAATCAGAATCAGAATTGCCTTAATTGCCAAGTAATAATAACATTATCATTTTTGAATTCTGAAGACCTGAATGCTCAGTGCAGATTCGCTGCATTATTGTGAACCTATCCTGTATCACAGCTAAGCAGGTCTGTTTGGGATTCAGCATCCTGCAATTCATGAAAACAACCCGATTCAAGACCAAGGAAATAGTAATAGTTTCTGTGCCGGTGGTTTCCATTGTACATACTGTACTGGTTTTCCTTAAAAAAAATTCATATAAAGTGTAAAATTCTTATCTGCAGCCAGAGAGCTGATGGAGGTCAATCTGTAATTTGCTGCATACACCCCGGGGAGCAGATGTGCTTACAGTTGCTCAAAGTTCCCGAGTTTAACATAGCTTCAAACAGTTTATCTCCTGCCTTGATATCAAGTAAACCAAGTATTTGTCTTTTTTTTCATGCACTGCTGAAGCTCCTAACGTGTAAGGCAATCTCTCCTTGGGGCTGCGCATGTTTTATTCCATTGTATCTCCATCTGTTTAAAAAATGCCAAAGGCCATGCCATTGTCATTTTCTTCCTCACCTGTTGTTAACGTGACATAAACAGGACGTCATTTCAGCATGTGAGCCTCCCTTTTAAATGTCATGGTTTATCGCGTCTTTCAGCAAACCTTCGACAGGTCACTCAAATTGAAATTTCTTGTGTCACTTATTGTTGTCATTCTATGTCCAGCAACAACACCTTCAAGAGTGTATGCTTTATTCCGCTTTATGATTATAAATAAAATATTCTTTGGTGTCAGATGAAACGCTATTATATTAAACAGAAAATAAATATATTCATCAATTTAAAGCAGAGTATGCTACATTATGTAGCCCTTTGAGAAAAATGGATGATTTGTGTCGTCTGGGTCAAAAAACTAATAATAGTTTTTTTAAATGATGCCTTTCTCATCATCTTTCTAAGCTGTGTGTAAACCCAAACAAGAATTCTCTCATTGATTAAATGTATTATGAAAGCAGATACAAATATTTAAATATAGAGTTGCTGATTATTGAAGATTTTTGTGTGTTGCTTTTTATGTCTTTGGCTTTACTTTGGCACTGGCTGCGTTTGTTTTGTTTTGCGTGCGTGCGTGCGTGCGTGCGTGCGTGCGTGTGTGTGTGTGTGTGTGACTAATATCATTTCCTCTGCTCTGATTCCCCTGATTTGATCAGCAGTAGCTCCTGGGTTTCATATTTGCTGCGTTAATGCTAGTGAACATCAAAGACAGCCAAAGGAAACGCTGGATGTTTCTTGTTAGTCACACGTCCTGTCTGGAGCTAATTCAGTTTATGATGAGATCAGGTAGCTTGTCATTGTCTGTTCCCAGAAGAAATTTGTCCTGCAGTCACACGCTCCAACAATCACTTACCACCACCAGATTTAAGACGCATAAACTCTTTAAATATCACTTGCACCATCAACGGAGCACTCCATGTAAATTGGCTGTTTGCGTTGTCCATCTCCGAGTGTAAATGTGTGTGTTGGAGGAGTATGATCCAAGTTTCACATTTTTACCTCATAAGCATTATATATATTTTTTCTTCTCATTAATACTTAACTGCTTTTCAGGTTCTACTTGCTCATTTCCTTTCTCATTGCCAAAATTTGAATATTTTTCGAAAACTACAAACCAAAAAAGGAATCAGCATTTACTACTTGATGCTTCTGCATCTGTCTTCCTTTAAAGATACTGCAGGGGGGAAAAAATGCTGACCGCTTTGGTTTGAAGTCCCTGCTGCTAATCCTCCCGAGATTGACCTCTCTATCCCGACCCAGTCTTTAGAAATCATTTACTGTAAGCCACTTCTCTGTGTTAAAACCCTGATCCCACTTTTTGAGATACTGTGATTCGTGCGTGTCCACACACGCAAACACACAAAAAAGCTATATAGTTTTTTTTTTACGTTTTCTTAACCATAAGATCTTTATGGGTCAGTTTTGACCCGTCACACCAAAGACGTTACTAAGTTAATAATATAAAGTATAACATTGTATTCTAATATTAGTCTATTAGGGTCAGATAGCATAATTATCCACTGTATTCAATAAAGGGAATATAATTAGTGCATTTTTTAAATTGAATACATGTGGTGTAATTTGTCTTTGGGCCCTCACCCTACAGAATTGTATGGTTATGAATGCATTATAAGTTATAGTAGTTATAGTAGAAAAGTAAGCAAAAATAGTAAAAACAACATTGAATGATTGTTTTGAGTGTTTTGGACTTAATTAACTTATGGGTCAGAATTGACCCACAAACGCAAGAGACTGGAACAGCTTTCAAACACAACACACCTGGCAGCTGTTTCACCCAGGCACTTATAAGTCAATGATGCGCCATAATCATTGTGCTGGAAACCCTTTCTGCATCTAAAGGTTTAACTGTTTGGAAAGGTTTAGTTGTCTAGATACCTTACTCGAATGCAGATTGTAATGTAATGTAAGAAATGTAACGCGACATCTGTTCCGTCGCACACAAGCAGTCGTGCTGTGTTGGTAAACTGACGACTGAAAGTGATGCTGTAGGAAGTGATTGTACTGCTTGTTTCCTGTCTCTGATTTTAGCAGGAAACGTTGTGTAGGTTTGATGACAGACAGACTCGATGTTGCAGCACGGTGCACTGTGGAGATGCTGATGGATGGCTGGCTCTCATTAGTTAAGATGATGTTGACTTGAGGAAATATTTTTCTGTATGTAAGAATAGTAAGTAAAAACATGTTTCATTCATATAGGTGCATCTGCTCTGGAAATCATACGACATGTACTTTGTTTTGGGCCTAGTGATTAAGAAGGGGTGGAATTTAATCAGGATAGGGCTTTTGGCTGTTAAAACTGTCCGTACATTGTTAAGAGTGCGGTTCAAAGGAAGTGCTCTGACTTAGCTCAGCCACATCATTCTTTGTATTTATATCTAAGCTTTACTCAATGTGTTTTATTCAATGTTTTCATTTGTGAATGGTTCTGCTTTTGAGAAAGTTTCTGTAGCTTCACTGACAGTGCTGCTCAGGCTTTTGTTTCAACAATAGTACGAAAAGTCCCTGCTTCACTGCCCTGTCATACTGGTCTCTACTTGAAGAACTCAGGAAGCGGTTTACCTTCACGCAGGCTGGTAGATAGACGTCGATAACGGCTCGCAAAGCAAATGGAAAACTGCAACTGTGACTGCAACTCATGCTTTGTGGTTTAGATAAAAATAGAGTAATTGGCCTCCTCTTATTTTTCATCTTACCTAAACCCTGACAGGCATGGTCTTGATGGTTAGGATATTATGTTCATTAATGGAAACGAATGGAGCAGCTCTAAGAGCAAAATGTTGATTTCATGATTGACTTAGTACTGGGATTGTGATTGACTGTTGACTGATAAAACCAAAATAGGATTCAAACAGAGACAACATGAACAACAGACAACAACACAACTCTTATCTAATTTGTGTTTTTTGATTTTGCTCCAACTAGACCCCCACATTCCAATTCTGTGGACCTTTCCATGATGCATCAGATTGTGATCACTTTAAAAATGACAATGTTTCCCCTATGTAGTTGATCGACTAAATTTCCAAGTAGTAAAGATATAGGGCTGATATTTTTATAAACCGTAGCTCATCTCGTCTCTTTCCGTTTCCTAGCTCAGGAAGTTTTACCGCTGCTGAAACAATGACGATGATGGGAGGAGGCCACAGCCGAAGGTGCAGCCCTCGCTAGAGAAATACATTCTACCTTAATTTCACCCCTTCGCCTGCGACCGCCACCTGCCGTTTGGTCCCACGGCGTCATGGCCAACCACCTGGAGCTCATTCAGGAGCTGCAGCAGCTGGATAAGGTGCCCAGCCTGGAGAGGCTGCGGACGGCCCAGAAGCGCCGCACGCAGCAGCTGAAGAGATGGGCCGTGTATGAGAAGGAGATGCAAAGCAAGAAGCGAAAGGCAGACAAGAAGGGGCGCAACGCCAACAACCATCAGCAAGCAGAATCCAAGAGGCACGTGTCATTCGCAGCCAGCGTGGCGCTTCTGGAGGCATCAGCCAGAAATGATCCAGATGAAGGTAAGGGCAGAATAGACTATTTATGCTGTGTGTCAATTCGTGGGGAAGTGCATGTGTTTTTAAAATGATGACACGCACATTGTAACAAGGCTGATAACTAAAAATATGTTCTGGGAATCATTAATTTGCCCAGAGTGAAACTCGTGCAAAGCTCAGTGATAACAAATTAAAATAGTTACTATAATTTCAAACTCACTTCAAAACTTCAAATGTATATCAAAATGCCAAGGTCAGGGAAATGATTAGTTGTGCCCGCCCACCCAAACTGCCTGGGGAAGTCGCTCCATTTGAACTGGCTTTGTTGCACGAGAAGACTTTTATCATTGGGTAATAATGAAGTTGTCACATTGAGAAGAAACTCTTGTCAGTCTTTTAATTATAATTTCCACGGATGGTATCCCCCTATTTAGAGATAATTATTTTCCACCCAGTACAAACGGTCCTCGCGATGCTGTGGCTAACAATGTGTGTGATGCAGGCTTGATAACAGGCTGCATATCTTTTAGATATAGCATCTTATTAAACTTCAAATTAAATCCGCTCTTTTTATCATGACAAATACAGCCCCGGCTGTGTTACTGTACATACTTTATATGTGCATGTTGTCTTTACAGATACAGAATAAATAAGTTAATGGTTATTTATTTTCATATTCTTTCTCATATACATTTACATGTGCATACACAATGCCAGGCCTGTGGACTGACATGAATACACTCTAGCTGGAGTGATAAATAAAAGTATATCACATCACTGGGTATAACAGTAAATTATCTCCTTTGCTGTCTTTTTTGATGGCATACACACATAGTATTAGCGTGTTCAAAGTTTTGGAAATGGTCCAAACCACTTTGACTTTTTGGCATTTTTTTGTAAACGATGCTACGTTTTGATGTTGGCCAGGGGGAGGGAGTGTACTGCATGCGTAAATAGATTGAAGATGAAGATTCATTTTTATAAATTTTACCATAAATATTGAAAAGATGACCCATTCGCAAGATTTTTTTCAGCATGACAGTGATCCGAAACACAAAAAATGAAATCCAGTGTATTCTGTTGGGAGTATTTTAAAGCAGAAGGGAGTACAACAAATTGCATCATGACAGAGCATCTGAAAAGATAAATGGTAGAACATCTCTCCATAGACCGTTATCATCAATGTACAGGGCAAATGAATTTCTGTTAGCAAATATAGGCAGGCAAACTCAATGTTGTTTTATGCTGTTTATGGTTGGCTAGGGGATAATTAGATGTATCGTAATAAAAGAAATATCTGGAAAACAGTAGCTCTACACCCACAATTACCCTGTCATGTAAACGCTTGTTTGTTTTCAGCATGGAAAAAAATCACCTATTGTATAATTTGCAAACCTCTTAGTCAAATTTACCGGTTTATTTGGACAAATTGAGAGGAGATTTATTTGCTTTGATTGGATTAATTTGCAAAAATCTTATCATTTCTACTTAATGCTGACAGTGCCGTGACATAGACATTTTTAGTATTGGTGCCATTTGATAAATATGACCATTAAAGAGATAAAAAAAAGGAAGGGAGGCAGGATGCAGTCTTGCCCCCACAGCTCCAGTAGCAGCTGGCTCGCTCAGGAGCCTGATAATCTCCTCTCTCATTCCCTGTGGTCCCCAAATGCCTGAACAGGCATCATGACTCCACACGCTATGCTGCCCCGGCACACTGTGCACAGGCTGCGGGCATATCTTCCCAACCTGTGATTTGACATATAAGCAGTATGGTCATCTTTTAAAAGAAGCTTACGTAAAAAGAGAAAAGGAAAAATAAATGCAAATATTTATGACATTTAAAACGTTTCAAAAAAATTCTTGTCAATACTGAAATTTGCAAAATGTAACAATAAAAGGTAAGGGAGAAGTGAATATGAACACACAGAGAGATTAAGGTTGCCCTGACCTGGGGCCCTCAAGGCCGTAATACAATGGCTGGGCCGACTCCTATCTAATCACTGATTGGTTCAAGTGGATGAGTTATTTTTTTACTGCTCTTTCTAATCTGCGCTTGCAGTCAGAGCATCGTTGGGTTGAACGGTGGGTCAACATGTGCACAAGTACATGTTGACAAGTGTCTGTTTGCGTTTGGTCATTGGTACGCATGTTGTGATTTGCTTGTGTGTTTGTTATTTTTTGTTAGCAGGATAGGAGTATGTTTTCTCTCCCCTCTGAGCTCTCTGAGCTACGGTCTCCTTGTCATTAAAACTTCCTCAGTGGATGCTGTGGGAGCGGATTCAACAGGCTGTGGGTAGATTCAGAGCCACATTGTGCCCTGGAGTTGCATGTATGGGTTTTTTGGATGTGAGGAGAGGGAAAGAAGATCACATGATCATGTGAATATTAGATAATGCATGTATGTGTGTTAAGTAGTTAATAATAAAGGTTTGTCATTGTGTGTGTCTGTCAGTTGCAGCCAGAGAAACCCTGAGGAGACTTGGATATGGGGGGAGGAGAAAAGATGGGTAGGGGATGATTTCTTTGACCTCTGCACCCTCACGGTGATGAGTGGTGATGACTGTGAAATGACTGTGAAGCACTTGTGTCTCTCTGTGCGGCTCTCTGGCTACTGAGACTGATTGTCGTCTCTCCGGAGAGCTGCTCTCCTGCCGAGGAGCAGCAACTGGGGTCAGTAAGGACAGTCATCACATGAACTGACTTGACATTTCCATGCAACACCACCATGTTATCTGATCGAGTTGTCACACACAGTTTTATTGAGATATTGATAGATATTGATGTTTTAGTGTAATGTCCTTCTTCTGGCATTTTATCTCTCAAGTAACAATATGCCCATGTTATAGCGTACATAAATAATTCACAATGACCGAAGTTATGATAATAAACAGAGAGAAATTCTGATCATCTGCTGTGGCATGCCCAGGTCTGTTTTACCCCCTCGGTGATAGTTGGTGTTTTATAGCTCTGTGTGTTTCCCACACATGGGAAACACACAGACGCATGGCGACACCCAGTGCACTAAATTACCACTTGTTTCCAACTGAAAGTCATAACTTGTAACTAAATGTTGGAGAAGCCACATTTAAAATCCTCTTTCCATTTTTAGCCCAGTGGCTTTTGCTCATGGTTCCCCACCTTATTTTTTTATGCCATATCACCACCGTAATAATACAGAGGAACTCTAGTTTTAAGGACAGAGAAGTACTCGGCAGCGAACGACGCCTCCTGTTTTCATTGCAGGATATCTGTGTGCAAATGAGGTCTCAGAGGGGCCTTTTGTCTTCTTCTACTGCCTTATTAGTGGTATGGCCTTCTCCTCGGGGGCCAAAGATAGGCTTAGCTGCACACCGGCATATGGCAGCAACAGGGGGGCATTAAAAAGGCACACCAGAGTAGAGTGACAAGTAAACGGCAAACAACAAAAAAAAACATCTCATAGGACTTTCAAGAATAGACTGACATTTGACCATGACTGTTCTGTCTTTCTTTCACACTACTGGGAGTCTTTCTCATTCCAGCTTACTGATTTATCTACAGGAGGAAACGCATAAAGCCACCGTACGTCAGTTTGTCTTGGTGTCAAACGCCAGTGGGGAGGCTCCTCGTGGTTGATAGTTTGAATGTAAACTAGACGGAAAGATGGTCACCATCTAATTTTACTGGGGCGTTTTTTAAAACACACATGGACAGCATATTGAAATTACTGATGGATATGCCCATGAAACCACCTCTGTGGTATACATTTCGCTGCTGCAGAAGCTGCTGTTGGGGAAAAAAAACATTTGATGAAATAGCTCCAGCATGATATCACACTAACAGTTTATCAATTATCCAATTCTCCAATTATCAAATGTGGGTCTGCAAGTATAACCCCCTAATGCATAACACGAGTCAGTGAGAGAGTAAATATTGGCCATAATGTGATGGTTCAACAAATAAAAAATTAATGAATGAAATCAACATGTAGTGGAACACCCGCAGTGACATTCTGGCATTTGGTCATTCAAATCCTTCCGTTTTATAAATGTCAGCTTCAGGATCGAATGTTAGTATAGCCTGCTGCACCAGAACGGCGAGGAGAATATCCACTTTCAGGAGATAACCGTCCCAGAAGTGCAATTTTCAAAACCAGTGGGTAGGCCAGTTCATTAGAATCCGCCCAGTCTTTATCTTCTTTGCGTCAAATTACATTTATCAAAACCTCATCATCAGTGTATCAGTTGAGCTTGGGCTGCTCTTGTGGCAGACCTTAATGTTGAAAGAGTGACAAGCTGAGTACATGAAACGTTTAACACATCACAGGTTGCACTGGGAGAGGTGAACAATGACGTTCAGTGATGATGTAAGTCAATCAGAGTTGTTGCACCCTGTAATCAGACTGCACTGACAATATTGGCATCAAGCCAAAAGAGAATCGCTAAACTTCAAGCAGTTTGGGCTTGCAGACATAAAAGGGTGTCCAATAAAAACGCCCGGACCTTGATACCCAGCACTCCTTCACTTTCAAACGCCGTAAAACATAGGATTGGATTGCGAGAAGCAGCGTTGGGGGTCCAGTTCAGGCATGCAAAAACGTTTTCTCATTTTTGTTTTCTACAAGTTTCTGCCAACCGAATGGCTTTTAAATGTCTATTTGTTTACACTGCTATGGTTTAAAACATCCACTGATCTTTTCAAATACACATATCTCAAAACAAACAAACAAACAACAACTGCATCGGTTGCATGGCCGATTTTTAAATGTTTTTTTATTTAAGGGGATGAATGTGTGCATTCCAATTATGACTGCATCTTTTTTTTTTACAATGAAATTTAAGCGCTTCATTTGAGGCTCCTTCACCACCAGCTCGATGCAAATGTTTAGCTTTCTCCATTTGTGTAATCACTCTTGATTATTATTATTTTTTTGCATCATTTGTGAACGGTTTATTAGTTAAGTGGGATTTGACATTTCACGCACTGAGGGACCATGACAGGGTTGAGGATTACAGTTAAAAAATGATCCTCATGCCGGGGGCGTCAATCCAGCGCTTGTGCGAGTAGGAGGACAAGTGTTATTCTCCCAACAGTGATATCTCTTACTGATGTCTTGAACCAGATAGTGAGGTTTTGGGGGCATTTTCCTCTGCTTGTTTTTCTTCCGTGCCTTTGCGTTTGGAGACGTTTTCATGGAGCCTTAGAGGTCAACAGATCTTTTTGCTTCCCCTCTCATGCTTTGTCTGTCTAAATTAGCATTCCTCTGCATGTCAGACTCTGCTCCTCCGGGTGTTGCTGCTATGCCTGGTACTTACTGACATTGCCGTCTCTTCCCTGCCACACTAGCTCACGTGCTCAGCCTGGGCAGAGGGGACTGACTCACCCTGTAAAATATTTTGGAGAAAATGATACAGGGGAGAAGAAAAAACATTCCCAACTAGCCTGATTAGTTGAACTAGTGCGCACAATGTTGTGCTGGGTACAACTGTTTGTGATATTGTGTCAGTTGACAGAGCAGAACTCGCTGGGCTATGGAGTTATGATAATTTCTGTGTAGTTTTATAATTGAACACGATTCTTGGCTGTGTTACTGTCATAACAACAAAAGGTCATTCATTGAACCTAAGCTCTTCACGGACTATCTCTGCTTCCAAATCCGAAATGTACATGCATGCCTTTGCATGTACATTTGAATCTTTCACATGAAATTATTATTATTGTTATTATTGTTGTTGTTGTTGCTGTTGTAGTGCTGGGTCAGATGCAACCTTAAGTGAACCGTAGTTAACTAAGCGGTAGTCTGCCAACAAGCTTGCCGAGATACCGTTTTCCCTCTCCTCCACTCTCCTCCTTGTTTCCACATTAGTCAAGTCTCCCGGGAGAGCCCAGACTCTCAAGTTAACTCCCATTTCCATGGTAACTGAGGCAGACATAGAGAGGTCCAGGCTGACATGGCCCAGAGCTGCTCAGCCACCTAGGCGTAAATTGTGCATCATCATTGCTGCTGTTGCTGCATGGGATAGTAAGTGTTCGAGCAATGAATGGGGTTGATGCTAATAGGCTTTGTCAGCTTCACTTTAAAAAAACTGCTTCCGATGGGTCGTAGTGAAAAGTGTGATTCAAATCGCAATCAAATTTTATGTTGTCAATCGCTTACCAGTGAAGATTTTACTGGGACAAAACCCCCAATGGTGTCATGAAAGCTGCCTAGTAGAAGCATTCATCAACTTCTCCAATTTCCAACTTTCTGCAAAATCGTTTTCTCTGTATTTGGGGGGAAATTATCATTTCAGTAAACACAAAAAAGGGAAACACTCTCTGAGTGAGACCAAGCAGTCACTAATCTGTTCCTTTGAAATATGCGAATTGCTTTCCCTGTTCCCTTTTCCACCTCCCTGAAGCAGTGAGGGTAATTGAAGCCTACCTGTCTGTGTGCAGTCCTGCTGGAGCTGTTTAAATGTCAGTGTGAGCTCTGTTTAAACCACTGCCTGTTCAGCACCCTGCTGCTCCCCCACTCTTCCTAAACTGTCTTCCCATGTCCCTCCACCTGCTCACCTTGCTCGATCCTCCTAATGAATGAGCAGCCCTCCACCGTAAACCCTGCAATAGGATTCAGAATGATTTGGCTTAGCCAAACAGGACATGATAGTGACGTCATAAAAATGCAGTATATGTGGACAAATAATAAACTTTAGAATTTAAATTGTAAACTCCTGGAACACTAGGGGGAACATGTAATGCTGAGAGGTAGACTTAAGTTTGAAAATGTTTTGCTTTCAAATGTTGAACTGAACAGTTTAGTCCAAATGTGCTCATGAGCTGGAAGAGAAAAATCCATCTTAGTATTGTCAGTAATACAACTTGAAAACTAAATCACATTTAAAACACATTTTATGGATTTAAAATAACCCAGGATCAGAGGTCAGATCAAATTGTAATTTGATAAAACGATTTTTCTGCCATCTGTATCGGTTATTACTGAACCCATAACATTCAAATCGGAGCAGACACTGCTGCTTTTTGGCAGAGCTGTCAATCAAGTTTAGACTAAACACACATCCCAAGACACATTAGGAGGAGTGTAATGACCCGAGTCTGTTTTTCAATAGATAAATAGCCACAGGGCATTTTTCCTATTAACCAAAATACAGCAAAGAGTTTTTTGGACACCAATCTATGATCTTGAACATTTAGACACTTGACCAGTGGCTCTGAAGGTCAGGTCACAGCTCTCATAAAAATATGAATGAATTTCATTCTATCATAGAATGTGAAGCTTAGGTCTTCATGTTGAAACCTATTACTGGAGAGCTCCCTGCAGATTTACTTACTTACTTTTATTGTCTCTCCCTTCCTTTGATTGTAATCAGCAAAAGATGGCCATCTTAATTTCCTGTTGCAAACAAGCTGGATCTAATTGAATGGGGGGTACTGCTTGTTTAATCACTGAGACAAACAAGATGAAAGGTCAATCATTTGTCTCCATAATTCATGCAGCACTCTTTTTGTTTTACATTTTTAACGCCTGAAGATCATGCAATAAGGTTCCATACTTGAACACAATTTTTAAATAAAATACTGACCATGGGCTTGCATATGTCCGTCTCCATACCATGAAATACCAACATGTAGGATGCACCTTGAACTCAGCAGTTCCTTTTGATTGCTAAATGAAAACCTCCACCCTGTCAGAGTGAATCCCAATCAACTGTCAAAAACCTGAGACCTTTTATGTTACGTTTATTTTGCGTCAGTGCTTGATTTGCTCACGTTGACCCAGAAAACACCTGCTTCATCCCAGTCTACAGCTTTGGTGTGTCTACCAGTTGCTTCCACTGCTGTGCTATCCAACTACATCTGTTCGTCCCGTGCAACATGCCTTCAAATTCCCTGAATAGATCCATGGTGGAGGATAATTATAACACGCAGTGGAATACTAATTATATCAATGATCCTCTCTCATAATGTCCTACTAAAACCAATGTCATTTAGCTGCTATGTATGGAAGTGTTCAGTGTCCCTCTTTCTGCTCAGAAGACAGAATAAGGTTACCTTCGCTTAGAAAAAACATTTGGAACCTCAAACAAAATCATTAGAACAAAATAATTTAGATGTTGATGGCATTGTTACCAGAAGCACTGACTTCAAATTGTCAAGTGATGTTGTGGTAAATGCCAAGTCAGAGGCTCTAAGATCAGATGCCGTTTTCTGAGATACAGTATGTCCAAAATGCTTTTAACTTCTTCGGAATATATGCTCTAGCTTTAGTAAGAGTGAAAATTCTAATTTATTGGACATTTAACAATGTGAGCTGTCTTTTGTATGACACTTGTCTTTTAAATCATTTTACAATGTTTTATTCTGTGCAGGACTATAAAATAGTGGCTTAATTCGAAGCTTTTTCCTCTCACCAGTATATCACTGTTTCAGAGTGATAATAAACCATATTGACATTTTAGGTACATTTGTAATATATAATCCATCCTATCAGGTAGTAGTCCATGAGATTTATGGCATTCTGTGGCAGTTATTATTGCTGCTTCTTTGAAAAAGATTTTTCACTTTGACTCTTCCTGTATTTGAACCATATAGCCACTTTCATATCACAATCTACATTTGATCCCCTCTTCGCTGGCCATTCCCCCCTTTCCGTAATCATTGGTTTTGCGATATGAGCCTATAGCAGGATCACTATGATATGTACTGCTCAGCTCTCTTCCGTATTCCTCTCCATGATAAAAGACTTGCGCTGTTTCAGATTATGATTTTACAATCCTCAGCTGATTTCATAGATCAGAGTGTCTGTGCACGTGATATGAGGTCACAAGTTTTTTTTTCTCCAGAAGGCTGAAGATTAATCCTTAAATGAACTCTGAAAAGTCGGCGTGTGTGTGTATGTGTGTGTATATACAGTATATATTTTATATATAAAACTATAGTAATTTCATAAATGTTTTGTGTGATTATGATCTATCGGAACTCATTGTTTACCTATGAAAGCACACACCAGGCCTATAAAAACGCGTGTGGACATGTATGACCCTTTTATTGTCAATGAAAACAAATAGATTCCAAATGTTTGCTGGTTCTGTCTTACTGAACTGTGCTATACAGCCTCCAACATGTTGTTGTTGTACACACACTACAAGAATATGTATTTGAACCTACAGTATATTTAGAACAGACACCGAAAACTACATAGACATTACACATGTTCAAGAAAGAAATATCTTATCAGTGTCATCAATCAGCATTCAGGAAGATTATGACCTAAATAAGTTAATTCACTTGGGGTTTTTCTTTCCATCCCCATTGCACACACGCACACAGTATTGTGGAGGCAATCTAAGATAACAGGAAGGAAGGGTGGGTTTCTCTTCCTGTGCCACTGTTAGTTAATCTTTTGGGAAGCATCTCGTCCAGCTCCGTCTCCTCCCTCAATGGGAATATATGGGACCTTGCACAACATTTCTGCAGTATTGTGTTGCTGGCGTGTGTGGTGTTCGCCATGGTGACCCTGGGATGTAATGGATTGCTTGTGTCGGTGTGTGTGTTTGCTTGGTTCCATAGGGAGGTGGTACAGACAGATAGGAATCACCTTTACTGTGTGCCTTGCAAGCTCATACTCTATTTTACTTGTTTCCCTTTTTATATTTATCCACTAGTGCCATAGTGTCTGTCTGTGTGGTGAATAACAATGTTTTATGCCAACATTACCCTTCAAGGTGTGTTTATCCTTAAAGAACCTCCCTTTCTCTATATAATAAAAATCGAATACCATGAATACACTAATGTTTCCAGGAAGTGACCTTTGTTATATGAATCAACAACACTTTGAGTGTCAGTTCATCTTAACCTTGTATCATGCAAAGTTAATTTTGTATATATATATATATATATATATATGAAATAAACAAAGGCCAAACAATTCTAACACATAACGTGACGTGTTTAAATGCAATTTTATGGAGAAATGAACATTTCAGGTCTTAGAAAAAAAAAAAAAAAATTACGTTGCTATAATGATGCTTTTCCTGTCTTGCAGTTTGCCTTTCTGTTTGACATTACATTGCTCAGTTATATACACGCTTAATATTGGTGATGGCATTCACATACCAGCGCCATATTGTAGCAATAGTACATTGCATAAAAGATGTGTTGAATTTGATTCACACTGTATTGAACACTAATCACGTAGATTGGTTAACACAGAGAAAACCTTAATAACAAAGACGAAATATTCCTCCAAGACGTGAAAGAAAATCAAGCAATACATGAATTATTATAAAAGAAATACAAAACAGAGCAATAGAGACATCCACGAATATTAAGATTGCAACTTTATAAAATAATGGGTGTTTTTTTATTTATTTAGCCATCGCTCTGTTTTTCCTCTAGCTGTTTATGCACATCTCCGTCTCGCCTCTTCCTGAATGTCGTCAAATACATCACAGGCCATAAGTCAAATCCATTTCATCTAAACTAATGCATCCTTGCTCACAGAGAAAGCAATTCAGAACCCCTGCATATATTGTGGTGCACAACTACCTAAAAAACAATAAATATCCCGCTGTCCGGTGACATTGAGTGCTTCCCTGCTGTTTGCATACGCATTTGTTAATCTTACTCAAGTTTTTTCAGCAAAGAATTTAAAATCTAGATTTTCCTGCCTGAAGAGTAGGTAGAGCTTTCTGACCGTTGCCCCCAAACAGACATTAATAGACTCCTACCATCTGGTTGTTTTTTTAAGTCCAAAACAGAGGGAAAACACAATGGGTTTATACATCACTGTGTGCATGGAAAATATGCCCCAGAGGAAAAACAACAACAGCAGTGAAATGACGCCTGCACAATTCATTTCTAATCTCAGACCTGCTTTCAGGTGTAATAGGGTCTTGACGTACATACACAAACTTGCACCCACTAAAGTCTGTATTAAAAAGCGATAAATAGAAGGGTGTTCTGGTGACAGTAACAGGGTAGTTCTTATTTGGTGCTGGTGTTCCCACACAATCCCTCATCCATTTGTTTTATTTGCACACCACTATATTATGATTAAAGTGTCATCCTCTGGAATGCTCTCAGTCATGCTAAAATATAGATTTGTTTGAGCTGACTGCAAATGAAATTGGATTTTTGTTATCTGATCAGCAGAGTGTCCGACCTGAACGAAAATATAATATTTGCTCGTTTTCCAGATCAGGACTTGAGATCAATTTCACAGTTTTGCTTTAGTTAGATTTCTAATGCAAGTCTATAACTTGCTCACCTGATGCGTAAACCTGCAACCCACTGGATTTTTAATTTGTCTTAAAGTCGGTTGTGCTTGTTGATAAACCCACTGTTAAATCAATTATTTACTTTTAGTATTGTGTCTTTGGCTTTGAAAAGGCCAAACAGCCATGTGTTGTGTTGTGACATATACTGTTGACCATGTGGTTGGGTATCTACTTTAAAACGTTTTCCACATTCACTCTGTACGATAAATTGACAGGCCTGCCCCTAAAATCTAAACCATGTTATGTGCGTGCTTTTGTATGGTACAGTATGTGATCTTTTATTACTAACATTTTATTACTAACGCTAAGGGCAATACATATAGTCTTACATCTCGATTGTTGGAATGTGTGTCATCTCCTGAGACTGAAGCTCTTGCACCTGAATCTAGATTGAGAGCTCCTAGGCTAATGGCACTTTATCAATAATCATCATGTGGATACATAAGACTTGATATTTTATTAATTCACGCCTAATTTGAATGAAAACATAAGTTATCAGTCCTGATTTTATTTTACACACATGTTTTTGGAAATGCAGATACACATTCTGGCAGCTTAAATTCTGCTTATTTTTCCTCCTCTCATTGCCTTAAGAACTAGGACAGACAAATAATATATTTGTCAAACGTCATTGATGGCTTAAATCTGTTACAGCGGAAATGTTTAGTTGCGTAATTCTGTTGCTTTGATATGCAATATTATTCAAATCATCCCGTGTCTCATGACCCGCCTTTCTAGCATACGCCACCCTCCCTACTCTGTATTAACTGTCACATAAAAATGCATTTCATATCACAGACACTCCACTGGGAGCTTGAACTGTTCTTAACTTTGGAAACATTTCTGCCAAAATATGTCAAAAAACGTCTCCACATCGAATTGTCTGCTAACATCCTCATTCTAGCAAATACTTTCTACTGATGATAAAAAAAAAAAAAAAAAAGTGGAAATAAAGCCTATTGCGATATCCAACATCAATTGCTGTGTTCTATGACCAACAGGGATATTGAATTCCTCGTGAGTAGTGAGTTGGAGCTAAATGTTTTTTTTAATCAAAGGATTAACTGATAATAATCAAAATAGTAGTAGATTATTTCTCTGTTGATCAACTAAGTGAGTATGCAAAAGCTGTCTAGACATGGTGTCGGTTTACTCACAGCTTGCTCCACAGTAATAATGTATTGTTTTTTTTTTCTGTGCCATTCATATCCCGAGACGCTATAGTCACTGCTCACAGCCACAGGGCTGGGAAATGTCATCATATCTCCATCTGCATGTGTCCGAATGTCTTCATTTAATCTGTCTATTAAATATTTCATATATACTGTACATATATAATATTAAATATATATAGTTAAACATTATTCAAAGGAAATGTGCCATAAGAAAGTGCTGTTGTGGTAATGATAGGGAGACAGTATTATGTATTATACAGAATGTAATAATATGTAATATACGGAACAAAAAAAATATATTTTATGTAGGATAATGCAGAATTACATTTTTTTGTTGTACAATAACCAGTTTTATCATGGTATTCAGTAGATTCATACCCTCTGAAAACAGACCTCATCCATCATTGCATCCTTGCTGCACCGGATTCACATTTATCTAATTGCATGAATTTGCAGGTGTGTGATTGATACCATTTAGCTCACCGAATCTACAGTATGATGTTGTGCATCTACAGCATTTCAATGTACATGACCATTTTGTTGTTTGTTCCAGAACTCAGTGATTATCATATTAACATAATTCTAGCTCATGCTTCTAGATTTCTTTTTATAAAAAAAAAAAACACAGGATAATAATCGAATGGGGAGAAGTCTTACATTGCCGCTTCCTGCTCAGGCTGGTAGATTTAGCCGTTTTAGCTGTCGGGCAGCTGTCCAGTGTGCAGACAGTGATAGCTGGTATCTTCAGATATAGGTTCCAGGCAGAGGGGTTTATTTGTTTGGACCACGACACAGACAAACAGTGTAATCCTAAGCGTGATTAAGTCATCCTCCATCACTAACCCTCCCTACCTCCGCTTGCCCATCACTCATCCATATTTCCAAGGTCAGTTAGGTAATATCCTGGCAGGAGAGGATCATTTGAGAGGCAGAGGCTGCTGCAGGGTTGGATCATGATGATACCGTATGATTAATGGATCACACTGATTGATTGGTGATGTCGCTGGGTGTCAAAAGGTTAAGTTGAGGAGCACCTGCAAGCTGTGTGTGCAATTTAGAGGAATTGGGTTGTATGCATTTGCATCATGCTTTTACCCCTGCATCTGTTGTTTTGTTTGCAACCAGAACATATAATTCTGTCTAAAATATTCTTATATAACAGAACAGCTGTATCATAGGAAAACATGTTTGCCTCTTAATTCACATGTTGAGGCAGAAAACCTTTTTTTTTTCATCTATCAGCCACCAATTTAGAGCAACTGAGGCATGTAGGCAATGGACTCTGGTTTATTTACGAAACAGGAAGTGTAGTTTTACTAGCCAACTCAAGGAAAAACAGTATTTACATAAAACATATTTTACCCTCAGTTATGTGAGACTTAAACTGTCATTTCATGTTCCTTTGTCCCTCTCTTACAGTACGCTACCTGCTGAGGAACAATGTGAGTCCAGACCTCTGCAATGAAGACGGTCTCACTGCTCTGCATCAGGTAAGACTGTCCAACTATGTTTGTTGATTATGCTATAATAAAGCAGGCATATCATTTAAGAAATACAAAAATGTGTTTACCATATAAGGGTATGGTAAAGCTTTCAGTGAAGCTGGTAATATTTATAGGATACGTATTATTACCGTTGACATGTTCAGGCTTTCCAAAAACATATATTTAATAAATTGTTTATAAACCCCAGTAATTTACTGAGAGTCAGGGATTCACAGCCTCTTGTGTGCAAAAGTTAATGGAATCAGTTATTGTCAGGAAACATTGCGCACAATGGATCAAATTGAAACCAATTTAGTTACAGTTATTATCTCCTAATTTAGAGATTTCTTTTCAAAACATTGAATACAATGTGCACCATATTTTATTGTTGCTTTTAACTAATCTCCAAGGCTTTTTCTTAGAAATGATATTGTTATTTTGTAAGTATAAAATAATAGAATATAAATTGTTGTTTTCCATAACATTTTGGTCCACACAGCACAAATCTCCTTCACTGTGTCATACAGATACATTTTAGCAGTATATTATATATGAAATACCTAAGACTATATTAAATATTATGTTTCAAAGGGTGCCTAATCTGCCCTTTAAACTGAGCAATGTTTTATTGATTTATTCTGTTGTTTTCAAACATTCCAAAGCTCCTTGTTTTGCCTTTGGGTCTTTGCCAAGCAATAAACTATCACAAGCACCTTTTATAACTTTATTATCAAGTCTAGATCTGTGATATGTTCGCAGGGAGTGGAATCAATGGTTTTGCGCCTAATAGCGTTGAGATTTTCTGGCAGTGTTATGTAGAAGGGAGAAAATGAGTTCAGTGTTAGGGAAATTAGTCTGTTTCATTGTCAGAAACTGCTGTGATAATCATAGCCTTTGCCTCATCCAAAACAAAGCTCCAAATCAAAGGTCTTTTGTGACGTATGTAATGCATCTTCATGTTCAGTAAAGGAAATGTTAACACTGAAAGAGAAGCAATTGGAGTCGCAATTAATATTTGTTTTTGTTTTTATACATTTACCTAAAAATATTGCTCCTCATCCCGCGAAGGGAACTGATCATTAACACGTTTCTACTCTTCATTCATTTGTCATCCCTCCTGCTGCCTCTCTTTTCATTTGTATCTCTGGCTGAGTTTTACCTCTTTACCGGTTTATGTCCTCTCTCCCTCTTTGCCTCAGCTAACACAGTCATCTCTCTTTGGCTCTCTGCTGCTCAGAAGAACCTAATATTCAGGCTCATGCTGGGAGGCATTGGAATGAGCACAGAAAAGATTGTCCATCAGTCACCGTCGGTGTGGCTGGCGTGTTAAAGGCTGTGGGCCTTTGGCTGCAAGGAGATCACATTGACCGTTCTCCTTTGAATGTGTGTGTGCCTGATAATCAGCCGTTTGAATGGGTCAGCTTGCACTCGTCTTCAAGATGAGACCTTTTTGCTTTTTCTGCAATTTGACAAATCCTGCAAAACACACACACACACACACACAGACACACACAGACACACACACATGCACACACATGCACACTGCTGGGGAGACAAAAAAGAAACACACCGGAAATACATATTTATTCTCCACACAGACAGCACTGTTCGTGTTTCACTCACTCGCGTACACATACACACATACGCTGTAGGGCAGAGGGGCAGATAAAAGGAGGAAAGAAGAGTGATGTTTCTCTAAATGAGCTGTCATACCTATGTAGGGTTGGATTCACCTCACTGAAAAAAGACATTAATCGATAAATGGCTTTCAGGAGCATAAACACACAAACTCATACACACCGACTTGTACTTCTATCTTAGCGAGGACACACAGACTTACATGCACTCCCTAGACTCCTACCCTAACCTTAACCCTCATGTAAGAGTTTAATGATTTCATTAGAACCGATATGAAGTCAGCCCTTGAAAGAGTTCTTCCAGAGACAATCCTTTTCTGTAGTCTGGATCACACTGGGATGATGCTTTGCGTGTGTGTGTGTGGGTGTGACGCTGCAGGTCACAGTTCCAAAACATTTTTAGAATTATAATAATTTGCTCTATAGATCATGAGAAGATTGAGCTCTCTATAGTAAATTTGAAGCTAAGTCTGCAGATAGATACTTGACTGTTAATATAAAAAACAAACTCTGTCACTGTCCAAACATTTTTTTTTCTGTTTTAAACACTTATTAGTAACATTCATCACAAAGGAAAGTGGAGGATGTCACAACTTCCTCATTTATATTATATAGTTTCAGGTTAATCTTTTTCTTCCTGATTTCTCCCAAAACTACAGCAGCCTGAGAGTTTATTTGCGCTTCAGACACCGTTATTAACTTTTATTGACCAATGAAAAGACAAGGAAATTGGGCAATGGGTCAAGATAAACTTGCAGACACTTGCATGGTAATGATGCAAAAAAACTCCTCCCCCTTCTGGATCCAAACTTTTTTTTACATGTCAAACATTAGTATTCACACTTACATATATTTAATTATACATATACATATAACAAGTCGTACACAGCGATGCATGAATCAGAAAGCTCACTAAATAAGTGGGACTTATTGTAAGATATGATTGATCTGTACATTGTCTGAGTTGTAATGAGAACACACTCACCTAATGACGTCCCATATTTGGTCATGTCACTGCTGTCATCTGGCTCCGAGCTCTGGTGTTTTGCTTCAGGTCCCTGGTGTGGACTGTTGGGCCATCAACAGGCTGCTGGGGGTCACATAAAAAAAAACAAAAAAACATTTACTTCAATGAATCTACTGGAGCGGGCTTTTAACTTGTGCTTTAATGATCAGCAGCAGGATTTGACTGTGTAGAGCTGTTTAGTTGCGAGTCTGCATGCCTGTGTAGTTCCAAACCTTTCATCAGACATAAAGCGCTTTACTTCAACCTTTGAGGACTCAGCCCCGTGTGCCACATTCTTCAACTCAGCTCCCCAAATTCATTAATAATACTCCTGCACTTTCAGTTATTTTGCCGAGATATGACTTTGGTTGGTTTCCTGTTGATCTGGCCTGTTCAAGGTGATCTCCACTCTGTTCTGTATACAAGCTACAAACATGGTTTTCTGTGATAGTTTTTCTGTGACATTTGCAGACAATGTTGTGTTATACTGTACATCACACCTCCGGAGCACCGGAATGCTATTTTAAATCAATGTGCAGTGTGTGTCCGGGGCTGCAATATGCCACCTTGTTTGGTTTAGTTTGAACAAGCAGAGGCGGCATGTGGGTTCTCAACAATAGTACAGTGGGATCGCTGTATAAATGGAGAGTGACAGCCAGGATAGAAAGAAGAAAATCCTGTGCATGCTGCACTGCTGTCCCAGCTGTTTGTCACAGCCTAGGTTTGATTAATTTAGCCGTTTAGGTTTTAAGTATTCGCAGCCGAACTTGGAACCCTTCTGAGTTCTTCACTTTGACTCTTTCACTCTGTGTGATTTGCATTGGTGGCCTCTGTGCTTGTAAAATTTAAAGCCTCTCTTAACCTTTAACCTCCGGCAGTCTCAGCTGTGCTCTCAGCCACCTGGTCGTCATCCTGCTAGATTTAAAGTCAGCATTTTTAGGTTCATTGCCAGCTTCATCAGTGACGGCGCCTCCTGCCATTGGACCCTGGTCGTATTTCAGCCTTTCAGTCAGAATCTCGGCCTGATTTCCTGCACATCTCGCTCCTCAACCCGAGCCACGTCCCACTCTGCCCACCGTCGGATCTCGGCAAGACTGTTGCTGTAGTTTTCCAGCCACACAGACATAATCTGGGCCTTTGTGCGGTACCACACTCTCATCCTTGTGTGAATAGTTTTCATGAAAGAGACATTATTCCATGGCTTGCCTCATTGTCTTGTTGCTAGGGCAAAGGGGCTGGAGGTGGTATACAACTGATCGTTGGGGGAAGGCTAGGGGGCTATTTTGATGACTGGTTTGTGGGTGCAAATATTTATATATATATATTTTTCAATTGTCAAAGTTCAGAGATTGGGTTTTATTAAGTACGTCAAGGGATTAGCTTAGTTGTTAGTTGGTGTTTAGGGTACTGTCTCTTTGGTCTTTCTGAAGACATCTTTTCAGGCCTCTGCTACAGACTGAAGCTTCAGATGTGAGCTAATCCATCAGTGTATTGAATGACTTTGACAAGCTTGTATGTCTCTCTAGAGTCTTGTTCTTCTCAGTTTTACAAGGCTGCTCGTTTTTCCTGTATTATATCTTCAAGCTTGCCAATTACTAGGCTCAGAAAAAAATTTAATCCATAACTTGTCATATGGAGCTCCATATGACAACCATCTCCATGAGACACGCCATCTCCCTATGGAGATTACATCTCCATATGACAAGATGTTGTCATGGTAACATTTAAATAGTGACCCCTGTCTTTCACCCTGTTTCCCTTCTCTTTGAGTTTGGAAGGCATTGGTACTAGAAGTAATAATGGTGTGTTGAGCAAGGTTGTGTTTTTGATCCATAGTCACTTTTATTTGTCGGAGTAAAACTTTTATTTCGTCTTTAAGAAGTTATTTAAATTGAAATGTTTTACATTTTACTGAATTTTCCTCTGCGTCTGCGTAGTAATTTCATTTCCTCTCTTGTGTTGTATATTAATGTACATACACCGCCTACACTCCTGTCCAATTATCTGAGTAGCCTTGGCAGACGAAGCCGTAGAACTCCAGAAAATGCACCCAACTCCTTGGGCCAATGTGTTTCAATTATCCTTTTTTTATTGTTGTAGTAACGGTTGGCAGAGACTGAGACAGAGCCCCGACGACTCAAGAGAAAGATGGAGGTTTTCAATGTAAGATCGACAGGGATATACATGGAACCAAAGGTGACGCTCTCAAATAGGAAATAATCTCACAGTGACGAAACAACAGACGAAACAACAGACCATCTGCTCTAAATTTATGAGCTCAGGGATAGGGGGTTGTTTTGGTGACTAGTTTGTGGGTACAAATATTTATGTTGTTTTTTTGTCATAAGGTTCAGAGATTACCCAAGCAGTCAGTTTCATGAAACATTGGGCTTTATTAAGAAGGACGTCAAGATATTTTGTCAGATTTTTTGTCTGACAAATGAGTCATCCTTTTTTTTGTTTTTTTAACCAACTAAATTCAACAGAATTAAAAGAAGTATTTTCGACCAAAATGTACCTTTAGATTAATATAAATTATAGTATAGTTACAAAACAGGCTTTAAAGGTTAGTTGGGCCGCAGTGAGAATCACGGATATGTAAACAATGATATTACATAGATATGCCTTTTATGTGTGAATCTTTTGTTCAAAACGAAGTATAGACACATGACAACACTCCAGTGGCTTCCAAAACAGTAAAAATGCTCTTCAGTTAAACAGCTGTTTGCAGAAAACTATGATTTCTTGGACATTTGGTTGGCTCTTCTCCAGAAAATCAACTAACGTGAGGTCGGGGATTGATATGAGATGTGTCGTGAGCCAGATGCAAATTTCCGACTAAAGCAGCTGATATGATTACGTGGGGTCTTCCTGAAAACAAGGCATTTGTTGTGAAAGCTTCTGTTTTCTGGTAATAATTTCTGGCCCTCCTACTGTGACAGCGTAATCCTGTTCTCTAGCCCCATGTCCTTTTCTCCCAGCCTCCCTCTCGCTGTTGTTTTTCCCTCTTGTCTTCTCACTCATTGGTCTTTGTCTTAGTGGCATGGTACTGCCACACTCACAGCAATTAGCTGTGATGGAGCAAACTGCTGTTGCTCACAGCAGTTTGACTGGAGGATGGTTTTCATGGAAAATTCTCCTTCCTTCCCACCCTATAATCACGCCCTGTTTAACAAGGAAAATACTTTTGGTCCCTCTGTGTCTTTGTCTCTCTGTCTTTGGGGATGGGTGTAAGTTTTGTTGTGGATCCAGGCAGCAGCCCACACACTAGCTGGGATGTCAGGCTCACTGTGTCCAAATTTGCCTAATGCATTTTGCGCTCTGCAATACGCCATAAAAAGCATTTGTAGACATTTTTTTATGGACTTTTCTTCTGTGCTGTTGATGACAAATTCGTTTTTTTTCCATCCTTTTCTTGCAATGAATAATGTATTGAAGTGAGTGTACAGCAGAGCTGATTACTCACTCTACGAATACTCTACGAATACTACAAAACCAAACTGTAGATCTGTTTGCCGCACACGCACACACACACACACACACACACACACACACACACACACACACACACACACACACACACACACACACACACACACACACACACACACACACATTTAACAAATGTATTTGATGGGTTTGAAAACAACTCACTGTGATAAGAGCTGTCTTTTTTCAATCTTTAGTTGTCCATCTTCCACTCTGTCACTTTTCCCACTCTGTCTGTTTCTATGTCTCGGTGTAAAACAACACACCAGCAAGTTCATTATCCAAAGTTAACACTTCTTCTCCCACCCTCTTCCCCCTCCTCTGTCTGTATGCAGTGTTGTATAGATAACTATGAAGATATGGTGAAGATCCTGCTGGACCGAGGGGCCAGTGTTAATGCTCAAGACAATGAACTGTGGACACCGCTGCACGCTGCTGCCACTTGTGGCCACGCAGGACTGGTCAAGACACTCATTTCACAGTAAGTCATGCAGATACGTATATTATACCACAGGCTCCCCGCCTCTCCTGAAATAAAGAGCCACTCTGCTAACATCTTTCCTACATTAGGAAATGGAATATTAGCCTCATAAGGCTTCAGGGAAAAGGAGAATTTATAATACCTCATAATGCAAAGGCCCACTATTCCATTAGGGATAGTAACTAAATTGATAATAACATGAGATACATTGGGATCTGTCTGATTCAGCTCAGCAAGTAATTGGGTTTTTACAGGTAACGACCAATAGGGATTGTATCAACCAATCAATAAGTGCCACTAGACAAAGGGGTGGACGGTGCTTAGAAGTCACAAACTCACTTATTTTGGTATATATTCCACCCCTGTCCCCAGTGGGCCACTTGTAGGCAGTCTGTTGGAATTTTTAATTTTCAGGGAGCAAAAACGTTTTTCTGTCACAAAAACAACAGAGGTTGCAGAAGAGGAAATGCCAAGCCCACACTTCTTTTTTTTTTACAGATCAAAAGATTGGAAAATGGGTTGAAACCATGATGGATGAAATTGCATCATTCTCCATTTCTTTCCACTTATGTAAAGAGCATAACTAGCTGGGAGACTTAGTATCACCACACTATTAAGCATATTTTTCCAATATCACTATACAGTACCTCATGGTTTAGTAAAACCTCAAATATAAGGGTGACAACTTTGTATTTAATACGATGATCTGTTTCAGATGTTTAATGTGCTACGTCAGGGACTCATTTGGTTCGAATTGAAATTCCAGTTCACTCAGAATCATTATCATCTTTTAGTAAATCTATAAAATAATATCATAATTTTGTTATAATGTCATACCAGGGAAAGTTGATGTAAGAAAGTTGATCCTTGAAACAAGTTTTTTTTTTTTTAAGACACTGGCTATTTAATAATTCACCAATGGCATAGGGTGAAGTGTTATTAGTCATGATTGCTGTGCAAATGTAATTCAGAATTCAATTACACTGACTAAGGTTTTCCAGAGTTACAATGTGCTCTGAAAATGACGTGTACGTACACACATGAGTTATGTAAAGATACAGACAAACTAAAATACAGTATGTTATTGTGTCTGCCTTTGTACATGCCTTTATGCATTAAGTGGAAACATTTTGCCATTGACAATATGCAGACACTGTGTTGCCATCTGTTGACATGTAAAATCTGTCAAAAGTATTTGGACAGCAATGAATTATTAAAATCTCTGCGTAATGCAGACCAACTTGCTCTGGAGCAGGCGGTGCTAATAAAGATTTATTTTGTCATTCACATGCAAGGCTATGAGTTATAAATCAGCAGTTTTCACAACTGATTGAAGTAAAACCACACAACATTTAATCTATTTATCTATTTTACTTTTTTGAGTGCATTTGCATCACAGGAGATAGTGCCAGTCAGTATAACACAAGCTGACATTTTCCTCTTACTGCCATGCCAATGATCCAGATTTGTTTATGTGTTATTTATGTGCTTGTTTTCCACAGTGGTGCTGATCTGCTCGGGGTCAACTCTGATGGAAACATGCCTTATGATCTGTGTGAAGACGACCCAACACTGGATATCATTGAGACAGCTATGGCTAACAGAGGTACAGTATAAATGTTTGAAGAGACTGTAAATCTACAAACAAGGAGGTTGAAACCTGCACGTATACAATCACCAGTAAAGACAGCCTGGTGACTTTGCCTCGAGATACAATTTTAAACTCTTAAAATGAACATGTCAACAAAATGGTTATAGCAGAGTGCACTATAAGGCAAGAAGCGAGCGATTTTGGACACAGCCTGAGTGTCCCGCACAGCCACAGGATGGAGCTCTGAGATATTGGCAGTGGTCTCTCTCTCCTGATGGGATGCAGATTGCAGTGCTGTATATTCCTGCTGTGTCACTGTAAACAGCTCCAGCCGGCACGGTTTGTCAGTGTGAGTTCAGGATGTGATCAGCGCTGACATGTGCACATCAGTTGCATGCTGGTTTAGCTGTGTTTGCATTTCTGTGATTCGCTTCATGTCTGATTGAATCAGACATGAAGCGAATCATAAATCCACACAACTATTTTACATTCAGACTCCTTGACCTAAGCTGTTGTTGTTACTATAGACATGTGCGTGCGTGTGTGCCTGCGAACGTGCGTGCGGGTGGGCGGCCGTGTTAGTGTGTGTGAGTACAGTTGGCACCAAGGCAGAAAAATCAGCTATATCTGGGGCTTATCTGGGTTTTGAGAAGCACCATCCTGCAAATGCCGAGATTTGCTGCAAAAAAGTGGATGTTTAAAGGAATAGTCCAGCATTTTGGTACATAAACAAACAAACTCAAACAAGACTCCCATACTTTCCATAAATCATGTCAGGCACTTGAGTCTGAATCCCGTCAAAAGTAAACACAAAACTTAACTCCAGATTTTCTCATTTACGTCTTTGGGGTAGTCCAACATGTGTGAGGCTGTGGATTTGCTGTCGATTTATCTTGTGTACCTTCATAACAGTCAAGTGAAGGTTGAAAAATAGTGGACTTTTCCTTGGCCACTTTACCCTTCAGTATTACACTAAATCCCACATGCTTCACTGGAGCTGTTTGTGGTAAACGGCAGAAGACTGTTTGAAAACAAGGTGGTGCTGGAGAACGTTGGGAGTGGCCATTCATATTTCCCCGGGTACTTATAGGCCAGGAAATCCCTGGTACGAAAGATAGTGTGAACAAGAAGAGGCTTCATGTGTTTATTAGTTTTAACGGTGCAAATAGGACACATGGCACCCATTAGGTGAGCTGCCTCATTATTGTGAGACAATATTGGAATCCAACAAGCACGGAGGGAGAGAAGGGCGGGAGGCGAGAGTCTCTCGGCTTACAATAGAATCTGTGGAGCCGGAGAATGCAACCAGCGGTACAGTAGGTGTAAAGAATGATTATTCCGCGGATCAAAGGGAGAGCGGCGCTGCTAATTGCTCTTGTAATGTTCCCAGCACTGTACTGCCGAATAACATTTTTCCCTCTCAGATACACAGGGATGGGCACATGGTCTATCTCTCTCTCTCTCTCACTCTCACTCTCACTCACTCACTCACTCACTCACTCACTCACCCACTCTCTCTCTCTCACTCACTCTCACTCACTCACTCTCTCACTCTCACACACTCTCGCAGCACTTGATGTGCAGCGCCGACTGATCGGACTCTTCCTTGATCCTCCCCTGTAGAGCACAGCTCATCCCTGATTAGCCGCGGTGATGAGGGGACTGCGTCCACCTGGAATTGAAGTGGTGAAAGAAAGTTGAGAATGTAGAATAGTCTGGTCAACCGGCTGCACAAGTGAAACGATTCAGTGAAGTTCAGTTTTAAATCTTTAGGTTTTGATCAATGTAAGGAGGAGAGGTCACCTTTGGTACTGCAAAGCAACATTATGTCATTTATCTTTTTAGTGGCTCACATTTTAAAATGTTGGTGAGGCAGGTAGCATTGAGGGAGGTTTCCTCCTATTTTATTCCCGCTTCTGACTGACGGCCTGCTTTCATTATTGGTAATCTTGACAGTACAGCACATTGCAGCGGAGCCAAATGAAGGTTACTTATTTCACTGTGGAAATCACAATTTTCAGTGCTACCTGGCAGCAAGGTGATTAGACGAATTTAGAGTGGTTGTGACAAACACATACCACTATGAATTTCTCAACAGCGCAAAACGTGTGCCACAAAAATAATAATTTCATTTTTTTCAGTATTTATTCAATATATATTCCAAGCAGGTGGTGTACCAATTTCTAAGAGAATAACTATCTTTTTTTTTTTTTTGTTTCAATATAAAAATTTAAATTTAAATTTGCAATTTAAAATTTGATGGGGAAAAAGCATTGCACCTTCTCCTCTACCCTTTCACGTGCTCCACATCTTACACTGTCCATATCAACAATGCTGCAAGTATCTCTTGTGATAACCACTTTAATTACTGTGCGTTCGTTTGATAGGCATCACCCAGGAGATGATCAATGAGACACGAGCTTCCACAGAGAGGAGGATGCTGGAAGACATCCAGGAACTGCTGAGACTGGGAGACGAGGTCAATCAGCAGGACTCTCAGGGAGCCACACTGGTAGGATACTGTGCTTTCTGCCATTGTGTTTCAAAATTCAGCACAGTGTACAGTATTCATATTCATAGTATTTGTGGCAGCTGTTGCTTTTGCGAAAATATATTTTCCAATGAAAAGCGATCTCGCTGAAAGCTTTCATTTTGCAGTGATGGTCGGTCCACAAAGGATTCCATCTTGTCGGCAAATACCGTGTGGATTGTATCATTTAAAGCCGTACTGCGTGTCCTGCACCGTGTCCTGCACCATTACACCACAGACAGTGGTGACATAGTGTCTGTCAGAGTTGCTTGTCATATGGTCATGTAGTTTTTGGAAAATGGCTGCAACTCAATCAGACCTGCTTCCAGACCAGAAGAAATAGGCCACCGAAAGAGTGCGAGCTGTTGCAGGTGGGATTTCTGGTGAAGTGCTGCAGAGACACGTGTCACTTTGGTCAAGCTTTTCAGTTCTGCACTGAGCGAAAAAAAGGGTTAAAATATTCTGAGGATCGTTTTCATCATAGAGTTACCTTTTAAACATTATGTGCTCTGCACATCTGGCAGATGAGGCAATAAACCTTCAAAGCTAATCAAGCGTTCAGAAAACCATTATGCTCTACTTGAAGTCAATTACTTGTGATGCTCCACAGACATAAAACTGATTTGAATACACCTGCAATTCTAATTTAAAATGTTATAGGGATGCATTAGTGTAAGCCTGTAATGATAAATATATGTACATGAAAGAAAAAAAACAATTATGAAAAAATACATTATGAGAAGTTACCCAGAACCATTTAACCTAAATATTGCCATGGAATGCATTAACTCATGGAATATCAGATTACAACGTTAGTTAAAATCTAAATGAGGTAAACTCACATTTATCTGAAATGTAACACAATCTCCCATGCACCTAACACATTGGCAAAAAGCAGAAGAGTACAAAAATATGAAGTAATTGGATTAAAACCAAAAGCTACAAATATTGTGAAGAAATTTGCATCATAAAAGCCCAGTGAGCCCATAGCTGCTCTGTGTTTACAGGTGAGCAACACAAACAGCGTGCACAACACACTGTCCATAAATGAAATAATTGTCGGTTAAAATGCACATATGCACATTTATCTGCTGGACTGTAACACATCGTTTTGCTGTGCTGGACAGACTGACTTCTACTGAGACATTTTAGAGGGACACTACTCAGGCTGGGAAAGGAAAGAGTCACAGCTTTGCCTTTGTGATGCCCTGAATGAACCTTGAAGCCTTTGTGATGCCCCAAAACGAAGACTCAGGCATTTAAAAGGTTTATATAATTATTGGTCCAACCTGAGGTATACTTAGACAACTCAATTTTAAATTCATGTAACTACACCCTCCAGACCCAAGTCACCATGTGATTAATCATCAGTCAAGAAAAGGGATTCAATATTCATGTAGCCTACATATTGTTTTCTTATAAAGTTGTTATTTTCTTTTTGTATATGCCGTGTCACATGCCAAAGAGAGGACGAGAGGCCCTGAAAACGGAGACAGGGTCATACTAACTCACAGTCACATTTCCCTGTGTGTAAATATGCCTGACATACTGTACACCTTATAAAGTGGTCATTTGTTTTGTACAGTAAAAAGACACATTTAGAGACCACCTTATAAGTTAGAAAGTCAAGTGTAGTTTCAGATACCACAATGAAGACAATACTAACAGAAACACAGCGACAGAGAGACAGGTTGAAATCAGCATTGGGACATTACTTGGTAGTAGCCCAAAATAACCCCGTTAAGCTTTAAAGTCTTACCACAGATTGTCTGATTGAGCTGCTTGTCTCCCTGCTTTATGCGTCCTGTTAATCTTCATTCGAGCATGATGAAGCAAACTAGAGCAGGCCATATTAAATTCTCTGGCAAAGACCAGAGGATGAGACCTGGTGCTGGCAGGAAGTTAATCTTTTGTTTTCCAATGGAATACATGTTGTGTCCTTCTATTCTGTGGTGCGGGAACAACCATTGCAATTGAAGTGGGAAACAAAACAGATTATTCGTTTAAAATAAAGTTCAGTCTTAACTAATCCGACCAAATACAAAAGGATATGTGAAAGTAACCTTCAGTGTAACAAACTCACGAATACGAATCTGACAAAAACAAGGCACTAACCAAACTCTTTTATTAAAGTTAATTGAAAAGAAATATTGCATTCATTTCATGTTAATAACCTTCTTCGGCAATTCGGCAAGTTAGTTTTACCCAAAGCCATGGAAATTAAACAGGAAATGCAGCATAAAACCCTGACAACATGAATTAAAAGGGTACAAACAATTTAAAATATGAAATAATAATTTACTTATTTTATATAATACCTGTTTATCTGGAAAAATAACATTTTGTTGCACTTCTGGTTAGATGCCAAATGCTTTTCATTGGCTTTGTACCTTTACTTTACACAATGAAAATAAAGCTGAATCTACTCTTATCTAATATGTAAATATGTATTTTACACATTTTGTCAAGATAATTTGAAGGAAAGTAGAAGATGTATCCAGCTTCTTTCCTCACAGTTCCTGTGGCCCCTGCATGTATGTGTAATGGGCCAGATGCAAGGCAGATCTTGCATCTGGCCCATCTCCACAGTTTGTCAGCCCCTCTTAGAGCTAACGCACAAAGACAGACCCAAACAGCCTCACAATCGCACCTATCACCAGCTTACAGTTTGCAGTTCACCTACCCTGCATGTGTTCACACTCTGGGCAAAAACTGGAGAGGAAAGATAGAGCCTATCTCAGCATGCTCAGGGCAAGAGGCAGAGGGCATGCTGGAGAGGTTCCCAGTCATATTGTGTGAGGAAAAAATGCAATGAAATGCTCTTAGGAGACCTCAGAGGGGTCAACATTCAATCTCCAAACTTAAGATTTTTGCTCTGTGTTATATTATTATTATTACACGGGGGTATGGCAGTGTGGTTAATGTTTGTGGAGCAGCTTCTTTTTCTCTCTTCTAAGTTTTGTGTTGCAGCATTGTCCTTGCCCTGCAGCAGTGGCTGTCAGTGTTCCTCAGCACCAGCACAAAAAGTGTGAAAAACTGACAGGGCCTAGCCCGGCACAAACGTATTCCTCAAAGACGCTCTCTTGTTGTTGCACCTCAGATAACCATCCACTTATACATGTCAGGTACTCAGCGATCAGGAAGCCAGTGACACAACCGGTGTGCTGTGAAGCCTCAATTCAAATATAACGGATGTTTTGCTGTAGGTACGTGTAGTCGCGGAAAGAAACTGATTTAACCTCCACACATTTAAATTCTATTGCATTTAAACTTTTTCAAACTATCTTTTTTTTTCGAGGAGACAGATGCAGAACACCTTTGTGAGGAAAATTGTATTGTTTGTGAAAAATGATAATAGTGCTAGGAAATAGATTATGTATTGAATTTATATTATTTCTGTTGATTTAGGTTTTTCTCCTAAACTCTCTATTTCCTTCCGTCAGAGCATTTATTAAAATGTGTAATTTCAAATGTTATACTTAACACTGCCTTTTCGTGTAAATACAGTACATCCTAAGTTCATCAAGATGGATAATGCTGGATGTTGTGCCTCCTCCGCTCTTGTAGCTGCACATCACAGCAGCGAATGGCTACGTGCAGGCTGCAGAGCTGCTGCTGGAGGGGGGAGCTCGCATGGACCTGAGAGATTCGGATGGATGGCAGCCTCTTCACGCCGCAGCATGCTGGGGTCAGGTGAGGTAAACACAACAGGAAACACATTAGTGTGCACACAAAGGTTTCATCAGCCATTGATTGTCTGATGTTGTGCTTTCAGATGCACGTGGCGGAGCTGCTGGTCTCTCACGGAGCCAGTCTCAATGCCAAGACCTCCCTGGACGAGACTCCCATAGGTATACCTGCTGCTTCTTTATCAAGTCTTCTCCAAAGGGAAAACAACATTAGTCAAACGTTTTATTCGATCTTAATAATGTCAGGTGTTAAGCTTTAGGCACCATTGATCATTGGGAAAGATGGTAAAGAATTCAATAGAACTACTAGGGATAAATAGCGTCACTAAGATAAGCAAACAACCTTAAATACCCTATTGTGTCCGTGTCACTTACAGATCTGTGTGAGGATGAGGAGTTCAGAGCCATCCTGCTGGATCTCAAACACAAACACGACATTATCATGAAGTCACAGCTCAAACACAAGACCTCACTGTGTAGGCGAACGTCCAGCGCAGGCAGTCGTGGGTGCGTACTGACATCTGCTGGTGCAGAACTTGTGTTCATCAACGTCTACTCTTAATTTTCCTTTTTATTTGTTGGAAAACAACACAGGAGATGAGCATATCCGCCTTAATCCTCGCCATTAAAGATGTAAATAAAGGATTTAAAGTTAAACAAAAAGAAGTTATCCTTAAAGGAGATTTATTACGTTTGGTTAAATCCTTAAGAATAGGGCTTTATTCTTACTTCATTTTGTGGCAAGTTTCTCTCCTAGGCGCTTTAGATCACTGTGATCTCTCCCCGCTTGCAGGAAAGTGGTGCGGCGAGCCAGCCTATCGGACAGACACAACCTCTGTCGTAAAGAGTACGAGACGGAGGCCATCGTTTGGAGGGGAGGGAGGGAGGAGCACGATGAGAAAGAGAAGGAGTCTGATCAGGAGAATAACCAACTGGTTAGTGCGAGTCTGGTTATTATGTTTTATTCTGGATGTTTGTTTGATTTTAGGTAACTCTAAGCCTAGTTTGCCACATTGTTACACTTCTCAGTGGGTCTTGCGTGTGTGCCAAACAATCCTCCACCAACAGTAGAACCAATACACATGAACACAACACACATATTATAAAAAAGGGAGGTAATCACAGTTCCTTTTTGCTTACTGAAAAAACGAATGCTGGCTTGCTGTAATGATGCAAGCACTTTAGTTATAACCATTTAGCATCAACGTTCTGACTGCAGCAAATGTATTCACGTTCTCTCCAGTTTGTATGCAAGCTCTCTACACCGGTGCAGTCCCTGTCGAGCTGCATTGCAAAATTAAATGGTGCAGTTACTTACAGCTTTAATGGAATCACTGTCTCTCGACAACCACCCACCAATATAAAACTTTCCAGTCGACGCCGCACTTCCCCTGGTTCTGGTGCCACACAGTCAATCGAATTTCACTATTTATATGTTGTGTCTCAAAAAACACTCCCTCATTGCCCCTGCGCTACTTACAGTCAAGTCATTTCTATATAGCCGTAGACAAATAATTTGTGTATGTATGTATTTGTTAATGTATTTGTGTGATAACATTTATGAATAGGATGCAATAAGATGCCTCCTGCACTGATTAACTGTTTGAGGAATACTCTCTGTGATGCTGTGAATAGATTTGCTCTATATCGTTTTAGCTTGATAGATTTTTGGCACCTGAGCAGATATATGAGATCTCCTCCTGCACGGAGTTAGACTTTCCTGTATTTAATTAACTAAAAGAGAAACCTTGTTGTGGACTCAGAGTAATCCTTATTGATGCCCCGCAGGTCAAGCCAATCGTGGCTGTGGAGGTACCAGAAACGCCCAGGCTTCCCACCATCCTCAAAGATGACAGTAGCAGACAGAATGGCCTCATCTCCACGACAACAACTGTGCCGCCACAGCCGCCCCGGAATGGCAACACCCCATCGCCAGATAATGGCTCCACCCAGCCCACCCAGGAAGAAGCCTCTCCGAAAGAGCGCGCACAGACTCTGTCGGAGCTGAAGAAACAGAGGTCTGCCGCCAAGTTGTTGAATCACCCCATGTTTAATGGTCAGCTTGGTAACGGCTCCACAGATTCCTTCACTGATGCCAAAATCAACTCTGAGGATCCCCGCATGCCACTGGTGTCCTCCAATGGCAGTGCTGTTTACTACACGCCAGCCAGCGGCGACCCGCCCCTCCTCAAACTTAAACAGCCAATAGAGGAAGAGCAGCCGGAGGTGCGGAACTGCTGCTGTGTGTCGTAGCATCATAGAGACGTTTGCACAAAGAGGAGAGAAGCAAGGAATGTGCTATAGGATGGAGGAAAATAAGAGATATGGTTCCTGTCTTTTAACGTCCTGTTCCTCCGCTTCTTTCAAACTTCTTCCAGAAAAGTTGAATGGCCTGAGGAGGGCCTATAAACTTCCCTCATACCTCCCTGCCCTGTGATACCTGCAGAGAAGAGGAAAGCTTTTCCTCCAGACGTCACTTGGATTCAAAATATTATATATATATATTCATTTGATAGAAGACCCTAATGGATAGAAAGCAAAATGCTGATTCCCTGTGCTCCTTTAAAGCGTGGACAGATTTATTTCAAAGATGATCAGAGGTGATCTCGTGGTACTGCATGTTCTGCCCTCAGACATGAAGATGGATGAGAGATTTTTGTAGCCTACAATTTGGACGATTCTCTTGTATTTGATCAACAAGTCCTTTGTCAAACCACAAAGTTCTGCTTTTGTGCCCTACTCCTGTCACTCTTACAATGTGCAGGAAGGCCATCCTAGAGCTTTTCTTGGATTACATTGTGTTTTATAACAAAGTATCGGAAAGAGCTAAACGTAGCAAAACGTCTCCTTCATATCGAAACGCCGCCTGCATAAGTAAAGGGAAGGAATGCCATAAAACAGTGTTAAAATGTTCAGGAAGTGTACTTCTACCATAAGTGATAACAGGAAAGATTAAAGTACTGCACTTGTGTTTGGACTGCACGCCACCTCACCTTCCTCTCATATCAACCCCCTAAAGTGACAGGTCTGGCTCTGTTTTATGCAGAATCCACTTTGTGCTCAGTCGTACAGATAATTTAAGTGAACATGGTTGAAAGTGACTGTATGTTTCTTTATTTATGATATAAATGTAATGTTTAAAAAAAAACAAAAACATAATGGTTCCTAAAATTGAGTGTATTTATTATTTGGATGGTGTGTGGAGCGTGTGAATGCAATGTAAGATGAGCTGGAGAACCGTCCAGCAAAGCACCTTCTGACATGGAAAATCCAACCGATAAAGTGAAGTAAGGGTTATTGTCTGTTATGTGTGTTATTAAAAACAACAAGCCACCCTACCTGCTGGGATGGATTCGTATTTGTGTCACTACAAATAACAGTGTTGTTTGTTTGTTAGTTTTTTTGTTTTTTTCGAGGTGGCCATTGTGTGGCTTTATTTTATTTCCGTCACTGTATTTTTCTCAATAACAAAAAATGTAAATGTTATGTAATTAATTACTGTAATTATAGTATGAATTTTCTGAGGATACACATGGCCTGTATGCTTGCCTCAGTTATTTTTTTTTAAACATAAATCCACAGTTGGATTTGGTATGTAGCAAGTTATGTCACAGTGTAATTACAGGTGTCTTTAATGTATCATGGTTTCACAAACTAAAAATATATATTTGCCAGCAGAAAAAAACAAGTAAAATAGATTGACCTTTTGGGGGGGGGAAAAATGATTTTTTTTTTTGTTGTTTTTTTTCCAAGATTCAGGGATAGATGAGACTGTGGATGCTGCTCTCACCTCTGTACACATGTCTATTGGTAGCCAGCCTGGCTCTCTCAAATCATAAGAAAACCCACCTATCAACATTTTTAAAAGTCACCAATCAACAAATTATATCATATTTACTTAATCTGTATAAAAATAAACATGTTTATATGCCAGACTATTTCCTGTGAAACAGCAGAGCTCAGAAGGGCAACAAGGAGTCCGGAACGACACTTTTGTTTTCTTTACTGATTAAGCGAAGTTTTTGTTCAAAGCTAACTGACTGTTGGCTCAAGATTAAACACAAATATGAGACTCTTTATCCATCTCTCGAGCAAATTTGGTAAGATAGAGAAAATGCAGCTCTCCAAAAGGTCAAACTATTTTTTTTATCCAAAAGAAAAACGTATTATATCTTCCTTAAAGTGCCAAAGAGTCTTCATGATTTGGAAATGATGGAGAAAAGATGACGTGGCTTTCTCTAACGACCAACCCCTTTAAACATGTCTTTACCCAGAATTCCACACATCACATTGCCCCGCAACATATTTGTACAGATACATTTGTAAATATGTTTGTATCAGTTTCCCCTTATCTGTGTCCTGAACTGCATTTAGATGCAAATAGACACAGTGTTTCACATCCATAAAAAAAATTGTAGAATTTTGGTTATCAAGAGGAAAACTGTGTAGGACCTCCCCAACCCCCTATTAGTATCCAACAGTTTAACATCTGTTTCAATTTTTCTCAGCTTTTACTTGCAACAGGCCGTTTTTAATGTTGCACTCTCACAGGAAGCAGTTTGGTTTGTTTTGTCAATTTTAGGAAGTACAAATTAAGTCCGAGTTTGCCATTTCCCCTAGTTGTGGTTCCCTCTTTTTGTGTCCCATGCAGTATCATAATGTTGTCGTGAGTCAGCTGGAAGCCATTGAGGCTACTGCATCGCTCAGCTATTCCAGCTGCTGAATTTAAAATCTGTTTCCTGAAATTCACTCAAACCGAATTGATTGATTGATTTTTAACGACAACCTGGTCAGTAATGGGACAGTCGCCTGTTCAAAAAGTAACCTGGGATCTCATTGTGTATTGATCAAGGTTGTACTTGACTGCAAGCCTCACTGTCTATAAAGGAGAAGATTATGAAGAAAATAACTACTGATTTTGTAATTACTGGAATATATTGATGGTTGCATTAACATATTTTGAATAAATTGTATATTTTGAGAATTTTATACAGTCTCCTCTGAATTAGTATGTGCTGTGTCATGGTGTAATGGTGTATCCCTATATTTTATATTTTCATTAGAGCATGTCCTGTGTGCCTGGGGAAGAAAAGTCAGTTATTCATTATTTAAGCTACAAGCTAAGAAAAAATGACCACCAAAAGAGTTGTGTTCTTCTTGCCTTTATGTCTGCACACACATCATAACTAAAGCCACCTTTTCTCTGTATGAACATTGGAGGAAGTATTTCTAGTTTTTAAAGCACCGCCATTTTCTTCCACGTGTTTTCAAACACCTAAATACTCTTGTCAGGGAAATATTCTGAATGCATTGCATGTCTGCACATTGTATGAAGGTTACTAGCAATGCTTTTCATGCTTAGACGTCTTACTTTCTCTGCCCTCCTACATCTTCATTCTGTTCTGACACTGGTAGAGGCTGGAACGTCCTTCACCACACAGCTGTCAGGGTCTTGGCCCAGCTTCAACTGCTCCCTCCCTTTTTTTCTCCCTCTCTTTTTCTGAACTTCATCTCATTCACTGGCTCTAGGGGTCAGCAGGGGCCAATAATTCTACTGGCTGCACTCTGAGCAGTTGTAGCTCAGACATAAAAGCTGCAAGGTTAAATAAGACAAATGAAAAGAACGGGTATGTTTTACATTTCACTAAGTTTATTTTGAGCTGCAGTTTGAGGGTTTTTTTAAGAGTCATTTTTTCCAGCAAATCATACTATACTCTCCACATTCAGATTCTATCAGTGACTTGTGTAGTTGCCTATTCTCTGACTGGTATGGATTTGTCTGCCTTTTACAGTACATTAAGCCCCAATAAACATCTCCATTAACTAATAAGTGGGCTCAGGGATTTGAAAAGCGAACCAGCAGTACAAACATTTACTAATTTGTCAAACAGCTACTTCAGGTTACAGTCCTTGATGCGCCTTTGGCAAAATGGGAGAAATCCCCTTTCTTCTGAAGCCCCCCGGGCACAGTCACTATGTCGAAGACATATAGACAGAGAGCAGGACAATGGTTCTGAAAACACATGATCCAGACTGCATTAACCTCGTCTTCGCGGCCTGGCTTGGCTATTGTGCCTGAGCTATACAGAGTCCAGGCCAGCTGGCTCTGCTCCCAGTGCTTCAGTCCTCTTCACTGAAGGGTGAAGTGGATCAGTGCCAGAAAGAGCATGCAGTCACATACCGACCACTCCGCTGAATAATTTGCTGAAGGAAGGCACCGAGCAGTGCAAGGGATAAAGTGGGAAAATGAATCAATGCCAGGAGTTGCTTAGACAGAGAGAGTATGATGGAAACAAGAGATGTTTCCAGTGATGAAGGGACGAAGGCGTGCCAATGAAGGGTGGATGGCAGGCCTGGAAGGGAGCCTGCACTGGGAGGAGGCTACATACCATCCTGCCAGTTTGTCAGAAGATGGATAGAAGAGCTGCGCAAAAGGAACCAATAGATGGACGACCCAGTTCCCAGGACCTGGTCGGGAATACAGGGCCCCAGTTTCCTTTTTGACCTGAATTAAAGAAATCTAAGTAGGACGACTCAATGTCTGACTGCTGTTAATACGTATAGAGATTCTTGATGAGAGATGAAAGTCAGCTAACTCACTCAGGCAGCATCATTTCGGTGGACTTATTATCTCACTTCAATTAAAGAGCTTCTCTTGGAAACAGATGGGTCATATTTCCATAAACTTGACTGACTGGTTTCCACAGCTGCAAACACTTCCTTCCTTCAGTGGAAAATGTCCACCTATAGCGTCCTACATAT
>JAFBJU010001912.1:491935-509435 GCA_016785305.1 Colistium nudipinnis | reverse complement strand
TTGGTGTGTGTGTCTGTTTACTTAGAGAGTCTCTTTGTGTGTGTAAGAGAGTGACTGACTTCATTGAGTTCCAAGGGAGGGAGTGAGTGAAAGGGTACAAGATAATGTGAATTTTCTAAAACAAATGCTAGCAGCCTCATAGAGGTCCAGGCCTTGAATGGTCCACTTAGACTCAACTTTGAAGCAAATACTGTGGTTGCTCCCCCAATATTATGATTCATTTTATGATTTTTTTATAGAAGTTTGGAGTAGCTCAGTTTGAACAAAGTGTCTTATTGGGGAAGAAAACATTAATTCTGACCTTGATTCTTAAAAATAATATGCAATTTGGCAAATCTATTACTCCTTCAAGTCTTTAACCAGAGAATGCTCTCTGGTTACAGCTTTTTCAATCTGAGTTTTTTTAAGTGTGTGTGTGTGACATACATAACTACTGTGTCTCTTTCTGAATGTGGCGTCTGTCTTAGTGCGTCATGCTGTTTTTTTTCCCCTTTCGGCTGCAACAAAGGTTTTTAATTCCTCCTATTTCATTTTGCTCTGCTCACTCCCTGCTATGTTTCTCTTTGTCCAGGGCCAGCAGGAGTCTAAGGAAGCCTCTGGTACGACCTCATCAACTGAAAAGACCCCTGAGGAATCTGAGCCAGAAGAAGGGAAACCCAACAAAACCCAACAGCTAAAGAAGGTCTTCAAAGAGTATGGAGCAGTGGGAGTTTCCTTTCACATCGGGATCTCACTCATGTCTCTGGGAATGTTCTACCTTCTAGTATCAAGGTAACTAAAGTGCAAACTTCTTGGTCAGTTGAGTAGGTATTACAGTTTTTTTATATTTTTTAATATTTCCTATTAGGGGTTAATCAAACTGTTATGAAAAATATTATTTCTTTGATAGTGTTTAACATTGTTTTTTTTCTATCATAATTCCTAAATATTTCCTCAGTGTGTTATTTTGGATTGGTTGGGACTATAACATTTGAAAAAAACACAAAAAATCAGAATCCTCCTTTGTACAATTTCAATCAATAATTAAAATATTGTAATCAATCAATCAAGCAAATAATCGGTAGCTTAATGGAGAATAACAACATAATGCTGCTATATTAGGGCCATCCTCATTGAACCAAAGAGCATGATTATATAGTAAAAATAAAGGTCTATGTGGCTGGGTGATTGAGATTGTACAGAAAACAGGCCTGCAACAGAGCGGACACATTAAGAAATAACTCTGAATTGCATCAAATAGCACTTACTGATGTTATCCTGCGCTGTGAGAGCATCAGATTGTATCATTTCCTCAACACCTATAGATGGGCACAGGAAATTACTGACCCATCGGCAGCTTTTACACAGAGGAATGCGCAGTGTCTGCTCTAAATTGGCAGCAAATTGGACCTGTTCTGTGCGAGAAAGCAAAGTACAGGTTCTTGAAAATTACCACTCAGCTTGCCACATTGTACCGGCTCTGATGTTGTTGAAATAGCACCAGGGCCTCAATCAGACATAGACACGAAAAATAAGTTGAGTGCTTGAATAAAACATGAGGTCACTTTCCCATCCCTTTAACGGTGTTTTCCCCTTTCAGCTTTTGAACGATATGTGTAGAATTTCAAATCTTGGCATCATTTCCTGCATTTTGAAACCCTTTATTGACGGTGACGGACAGCGCTCCCTTAGTTTTGCCAAGAGTAGCAGTCCACACAAGTTTCAAGCCCTTGTCTTTGTGGCCCAGGTCAGGGCCTAGAGTGTTAGACAGACTTGGCAGGGCTTATCAGACAGCTCAGAGCTCCTCCTTTAACTCATAATGACCCTTGGACAGAAAACTGACTGAGAAGTGAATAACCGTTGGGTATTATCACTGTGTCCACAGAGGCAAGGCATGTGGCCTGCTAATACAGAGCTTTGCGCTGGGTAAACAGTTGTCACGGTGCAGATGGATCCTTATATTTAGCTGAGTACAGTTTGCAGAGGGCACCAGAGCTGTTAATGTGGGAGAAAGTGGGAGAGGTAAAAGGCTGTGTTGGTGGAAACATGCTGTTTTTACATTCTTTGCGTATTTTATTTCCCTGAATAAGTCAGCTTAAAAAAAAATGCCAACATGGTACAAAACTGGCCCACACAGGCGCCTTTGCATTTAGTTTATTTGACCCTTTTTACTTCGTGTGATATCACGTGCTTCAACTCCCAGTGTCCCTCATGCTCCAGTTAAATGGACCAAAAGACTGTTAAATAATCCGTTATGAAACATGAGTTGTTGCACACAGCTCCCTCTGGTGGGGCTAAATGTGAACTGCACACGTTATTCCTATTCTCTCAAATGCATGTATTTTGTGCATTAGCAGGTTTCAATCTAACAATCTTTTGTTTGTTTGTTGATATTTGTGAGTTTGGGTTTGCAGAGTATCATAGTACAGACACTAGCGTATTGAAAGTGACTAATTCTAATTCATCCATCCATCCCCGTTCTTATGTTGAAATTCATATTAATTATTTTGTAGGACAGGTGCGGAAAAGTGATGATATTTAATGTGTAGAGCTGAATTCAATGTAGTAATATTTAAACCACACACTGTGCATTGTGTGGCCATTTGCAATCTTCATATTCATAGAAGAAATTGATGTGTATGGTAGTATGCACTTCTAACCACTGTGCTGTGTCTCCCCAGTGGGATTGATATGGCGGCCATGCTGTGCAAGCTGGGCTTCAGCGAGGCAGTCGTTCGCTCCAAGATGGCAGCAGGCACGAGCACCTTCGTCTTGTCCTACGCCATCCACAAGCTCTTCGCTCCCGTCCGCATCAGCATCACTCTGGTGTCTGTCCCTCTCATTGTGCGCTACTTCAGAAAGACTGGTCTTTTTAAACCACCTGCGCCCTGATGACCCTTCTATGCTCCTGCTTCATCAAGCAGCATCCAGACTCTTGATGATCCTAGTTTAAAAACCCCTTGTAAATATAATTACTCGTTTTTTGCGTTCGTGAATTCAGGTTAAATGTTTTTGACATTTGTTGGAGTTGTATCAGAATCATTTCAAATTGTTTTAAACTCATTGTGTTTCTGTTGGATTAAAAAAAGAATACTTAGGACTCGCCAAACACAAGTGTATTTGGAGTCATGCCTTAACTGTGTGTGCATTTCAAAAACCAGAGACGTAAGCACAAACGATCGTATAAGCTCAATATATTTATAAACAATCAGAAGAAAGGTCAGGGATTTAGAGTTTTAGTCCGAAGAGGAGGCAGAGCTTTCTCCCAATGCTATGAAGTTTGCCCACAGGGACAAGAGGAAATAGCTGATGTCTCCTCCACTGTTCCCTGATAGCTGACTTGGCCTATCTGGTGTTGTGTGAATCAGCAGAATAATTCAGGTTCTCTTCGTCTCCTACCTCCTTTTCTCTCTCTCCTTACTTAGCGCGGACATCTCCTATTGTCTGCTGCGGTTTTTCTTCACTTCAGTTTCACTGCTTTTTTTCTTCTTCTATCCCTCTGCTTCTATTTTCTCTCCCTTCTTTCCCTCATGTTCTCAAACTTTGCTATTGCCACTGCCCAGTTTGCAAGCATATTAATCTCTTGGGTGACGCTGATTCTAGTTGCATTGCAAGCTTTCGATGAGTGTTGGTTTTCAGGGGGCTGTTTTTCTGATTGGACTGTGGGCTTAAACTATTAAAAGGAACATTTTCTTTTATACATTTGCCCTGTTTTTTGTCATGATTTTTTTGTCATACCATCACAGAATAGGTCAATCTAGTTGTAATGTATTACTTTGTTGTGGACAGATCAAATGTAAAAGGAGTCACTTGTGACAAAACCGCTAAGTGTTATACCTCAATCAGGTGTTGAGTGCTTTTGTTTTATAGTCTATATATAGTTGTTTTTATCCACACTTTTGACCGTGTTTTCAGACTGAGCAGGCTGCTATTTTTCTAGAATAATTCTAAATATCAGATTGGCAAAGTTAATGGACCAGTTTTTGAACACTTGTTAGCTAATGGATACAGAGCCTAATATTCCCTTGAGGGGCTAGAGGAGTGAAAATATTGGCCAACCAAATATTGGCGAAATAAATACTAATACATCTGTGTTTGACTAGACAACCAACGGTTGCTTATTTCAGCCATACCAAAGCTAAGTCCAGACATAATATTTGACTATTTATTTGAAGGGAGGACCTGAAGAAACCAAAGATTGCACTTCTTCCTTTTGACCACACTGGGGAGCTCTAGAACTACAAATACAGGGCCCCCTCTGGTACAGCGCCTAAATGCTCACATTTTTAAGCATTTTGGACTTCAGGTTAGATGCCACCTTTACAAAACAATGAGAATCACTTACACATCAAGAAGTTAACAGGCCTATTTTTTTACAACATAAAAACCCAATGGACTCAGGAATTTACCTCGCCGTCACTTCAAGCTTATTTGCAGTCATAATGGTGTACTGTATGCTCCCTAAGGTTTAGGTCATCACACGCTCACCAGTTTTGCACTAAACAGGAATTCATGATTCTGAGCCCTGTCGGATCACAGCATGTCTTCTGCCGTATATCTCCTCTCTCCTATCCTCCCTTTCTCCTTCCTTGAAGGTTTGACGAGTCAGCCAGCACAGCAAGCGCGCCTCAGCTGGTGTTGGCTCCCTGAAGATCTGCAATGTAGTGAATGGTAGCTTCCTTGAACAAGACATGATCCCTTCTGTGTGAGCGAGCGTGCGTGCGTGTGTGTGTGTGTGTGTGTGTGTGTGTGTGTGATTGTTTCCAGGCCCAGTAAATAATTCATCTAGGAGAGGTGGGAGCTAAGAGAAAACTGAGAGAGCATGGTAGTCTGTGCTTTGGCTCTCTCTCTCTCTCTCTCACTCTCTCTCTCTCTCACTCTCTCACTGTCTCACTCTCTCACTCTTTCACTCTCTCACTTTCTCACTCTCTCACTCTCTCACTCTCTCACTCTCTCACACTCACTCTCTCTCTCTCTCTCTCTCACTCTCTCACTCTCTCTCTCTCTCACTCTCACTCTCACATACACACGAATGCCACGCATGCACGCATGTTCAAACACTTCTATTTTTGTGAAGGCACTCATTGTCGCGACGTATTCCTTAGCACCTTAACCTGATTCCAAACATGACCCTTGAGCAAAGTTTTAACACTCAAACAGGCTTTTGAAAGTTTGTCGGGGAGTGAGGGCCAAAATGTCCTCATTCCAATAGTCTAATCCACCAACTGGTCCTCACAATGTGTAGCCATAGCAGTGTATACACACACACACACACACACCAAGAAAGACAGAGAGAGACATATCCACAGAGGATGAAGTAGAAGCCTGGGCCTCATTAGCCGTGATGAGGACAGGGAGCTGCCATCGCCTCTCCATCCCCTGCATGTCCCCCATGGCTAGGAACAAATTGGTGACAGCGCTCCCAGCCACTCTGTTGGGCTACCTGCGATGCGCACAGAAGGAAGAGAGGGCGGGTGGACCAGCCCCATGGTTACTTTCCCCTTCACCCTTTGCTCTGCCCAGAACTGAGTTTGTGAAAACACTTCACGACGATGTCCTGCGCGTTTTATTAAAGACAGAAAGGTTGCCAGCGTTACCACTGTAAGTGCGATGTACACGGTGCATTATGGGTCTATATATATATATCTGACGCAAGAGTTTGAAAGGCATAAGTGTAGTCGCAAAGTGCTGATGCATGCAGTGATATATAAACATATGGCAAGAGCACATGCCTTCCTTATACTGTCGTACTCACGTTCACGCACACGCACACACGAAAAAAACGAATTTCCTGACGAGCTGTATCTTTTTTTCCTTGCACTTTGGTTTAATATCCTTTATTTCTTCCTGTTTTTGTCGCCATTATTTTTCTGAACCTTCTCATCATCCGCCCTTATTAACGTTCTCCCACTATCTCCCCATCTCCTGACCTGCCCAGTAAACCTGTTAGCCCATAGAGTGACAGTGTCAAGCTGGAGCCTGAAGGACATCCTGTGAATTTCGTTCCGGGAATGGCTGGCTTATATTTAGTAAGGTGTATGCAATTGTACACACTGAATACACAAACAATCCTCCCCTTTGCTTACTACACGCCGCGCTCCAATTTATTTTATTTTTTTTGCCAATCTTCTCTTTCTCCCTGACACCCTTTTGCAGGAGCCTCCTTTTCTCCAGCTCTCTCTCCTCCTCCCTCTCCACCGCCTGTCTCCGAGTTAAGTTTAGCAGATGCACCTGATGGCAGCATCATCCTGGAGCACCTGTCAGCTGTCTGCCTTCATCATGGCTCCACTGCTGCCACAGGGGCCAAGGGGAAGTAAACCTGGAGACAGTCGCTACTATCAACAGCTGCATCTTATTATTTTAAACACCAGTGCCAGTCATTTCCACCAGAGTTGCGTACATTTAATTTTTATTTTATTTTGGTGTGTGTGAGCGCGTGTGCGAGCTCCCTTCTCATTGTTCCTCAGGATTCAGAAGCTCAGCTGTTAAATGTGAGCAATTATAATTGAGCAGAGAGGGAGACGGAGAGACAGAGTTTATCTAGCCTGTGACAGGGGAAGAGGAGGCAGCAGGCGTAAGTTGTCAAAGTGTTTTTGGCAGCAGTGAAATGTTTTCGAATGTCTGTCACTTGTCTTACAGGCACCTTGGTCACTCAGTTTGTGCTCTCTCAATGCGATACTTGATGCGGTAGGTAATGACACTGAGTTACTTCATCAGGCCCTCTACATCCTTATTCTTTCGTTAGCTTCCTTTAGATGTTCTTTTCCGTGGGTTCGCAGTCATGCTTTTAATAGTACAGACACACTGGGCGTGAAACATTGATGGGGCTGGTGGGCTAATGAGATTTGTTTTCTCGCAAGAAAGATTTTCAAATGGAGATGTACTCAGACAAAACATAAAGCATTATATCCAGTACGAGATGCCAGGCTGTATGGAAAATGAAAAACTAGATTTCATCTAGTAGTGTTTCCATTCAGATTTTAGAAATGAATCCTACCATGGCATCACATATCACTGGTAGTCCCGGAGCCACTTAAAAATGTACTGTGTTTGTTCCTACATGCCTTAGAAAGAATTATCAACTGTACTTCCCCCACATTTCGTGAGGATTCCCCGTCAGAAGTGTCATTTGTTTACATTACATTGTTTTGGGGACTTTAACTGCCACGGTACAAACTTTAAAGGACGATTTCGTATTTTCTCCAGCGAAAAAAGGCAGACAGCGTAGTTATCAGCTTAACTTATTGTTTAGTATCTAAAGTATCAAACCATCTTTTTAAACTTTTGTTTCGTTTGTACGTGTACATTTATACATCAGCTGATTTCGCGACAAAGTTTGCCAGTTGCAATAGTTTGTGACCCACAGATTTCAAGACAAAAAAGGTTACAAATGGCAACCACAAAAATGATAAGCAATATACCAACAGCGTGACGAGGACTTGTGGTAAACCTAGTTTTAGTTTCAAATGTACATTTGTGGAAGATCTTGGTATGGCATCTATAACAATTTTTCAAAATCAAACCTCCAGATGTTCAGCAGGTTGCTCTCCGGGAGAGGAGTAAACCAAAATAACACAAGTGCAGACCCGGCGTTGTGGGCCATTACTGAGCTGCCATTGCAGATCGAAGTCTGTTTGCCTCTCCACACTTCATAATGAATGCATCTCATAAATCCTCCCTAAACGATTCCCCCTTAAATGATTCCCACAGCTCAGAGTGCCTGCTCAGTGGAGGGCGCTCATGGATCAAACCATTAACGGGGAACCAGGCTGAGGTGAGGAATGGAGGGCAACAAGCTCAGGTCCCAGATCATCACCCCGCCCCAAACCGCCACCTAATAGAAAGCAAACAGACAGACAATTTCTTTCAATTAGCGTGAGCCGGCCGGCCCAATAAATTTTAGTTTGTTCCTCAAGACGTGAGGGCCCTGTTGCATGTCTCGCAGAAAATGAAGACTAATGAGGTATTGTGGAGCTGCTGAGTGCTTGATTTTGTGCCACTATACCACTGCCACTCGCCTGCTCTTCTTTTGACTTGGCCCCCCATTTCTCGCCTGCCCTCCTTCCTTTAGATAACTCGAATCAGTGCTGACCAGGCACAACACAAAGGTTTAATACATTTATTCACGACTTGGGTTAATTTTCCATTTTAAGCATTATTCCCAAGTAGTGAGGCGGAGCTATTCATCACAGCTTGACAACAGCCATGAATGTAACCATTGTTCACCCTCGGTGTCAGCTGACGTGATGGCCTGCAGAATAAGAGCCACCATCAAAATACCGAAGATCAAAAAAGCATTCAAAGTAACGGTGCATATTATGGAGAATACAAGACTTATGATGTATTATCAGATTATCACACAATATATTTATATTTTTGATCCTTTCATGTGCATTTGCAATTCTACTGTTCTCATTTTAGATGATGCTTATTTTAACTTCTATAATAAAGTGGATAACTCATATTTAAAAGGTTGAAATGACTTGTACATTACATTATAATCTGAAAAGTAACTAAAATTAAGTAAAACAAGAAATAACTGAACGCTAGTTATTTTCCTATATGGACTTAACTGAGCAGTGTCGGTTCAAGTGACATGAGATAAACAAAAAAGGATACCGGTGGACATAACAGTAACGCGGATAACAACGATAAAATCGAATAGTTTGAGTTATATTTGCCATCAAATGCTGATCTATCGGAGATCCTCAGGCTCTGGCTGATGAAGGAAGGATCAAAGTTGGTCTGCCTTTTATGGGGAAATTTAACTACAATGAAAAGGGGGGCAAGGAGATATTGGTTTTACAATTCAGGGTTCAATCAACGAGAATTATGGATAGCAATATTACTGCGATTTGCCTGTGTCGCTCATTAAACGTAACATCTATAGTGTACGCCTTACCCCCGGCAATAGGATTCAGAGGGATGGGTTACATACAGTTCAATACCATAGAGAGGTGAAGTTGCATGATGGTTATTAAAGGTGGGTGAGCTTGAGGAGATGGAAGAGTGAGGAGAGAGGAACTGAGAGGAAGAGGAAGTGAAACAGAGAGGGTGGAGAAGGGATAAGCGAAGGAAGGATGCACACAAACGGAGGGGAAAGGGATGGAAACAAAGAGTAAGTCCATTAATTCAGCCTAAACAGAAACAATGTATCAAAGTGTAGCATTCATTGAAATACATATTTTCATGTGTGCTTTAAGGGCATTAAAATGAGAATGTGGTGTCAAACATCAATATAACACTGCAGCAACCAACGTTTTTTTTTTTCCTCGCCCCCCACCTCTTCGTTTCCCCAAGATTCCCAATCAGAACTTGTGGCTCCCTGCAGGCTTTTATGCCAGCCACAAATGGTGTGACTGCCAGACTGACAAACACGCAATCACTCAGAGCAGAGAGGGTGAAAAAAAAATACTAATAAAATGCAGCCTCTCTCACTGAGCCTCCTATCACCAAGTCCCTTGTAATAAGCCCATGAAAAAGAGGAAGCATTCCTTTGATTTCATTAAATGCCCCCATCACACATGGAGATAATTCCATTATGATTGTGGCAATAAAATAAGGTTTTCATCAAGAACCGTAGACACAGGGAGGAGAAGCTATTATTCCACTCATATTCAGATACGACGTTGCCTCTACTATTATGATATTTGGCCATTTGGCAGAATTGATGTCAACTCAAGTCAATGCATATGGTGGGAAGAGCATTTTCCAAATGACACAAACACCTCACCGACACCCTTAACATGCATCATGCTGGATCCACAGAGGGAAAATAATTTGTAGTTTTAGTAATCACCCAAAACTACAAACTGATTACTTTCATTTATTTTATCCCACCTTTCAACTTTCACACCTTCACTAAAGACGTCTAAAGCAAATGTGTTAAATGCTGAATTTGCAAACAAATACAGCACCTGCAAAACAAAAAGGTGTAAACTCCTCCTATATGAAGTGTTAATACACCTTTGATCACACTTTAGGGTAACATGTTCGTGAATAATCATTTTTCATATTTAAACACATGGCAAAGGAGGGATAATTCGTTTTAAATTAAAGCTGCATCAATTAATTTGAAAAGGTTTCAAAACACGAAAGACACATCACATATTTCCATTTGTTCTCTACACATCCAGCAGGCGCAGAGCAACAGCGTTTATTTCAAATCACATTTCTGGCCACCTGAGAAATATAGGTTAATAAATAGGTTGAAATTCTCTCTCCTTTCTGCTGCTTGGTGTTTCACGAAATTATCCTATTCACTAACACTAACCTTTGTTGCAACCCTGATAAACTGATTGAACTATTTGACCCATCAAAAAAAAGAACAAATCTGAGATGCTACAATACAGGGGACTGAAGGCAGGCCAGTTGTGTACACATATTGTAAATGGGGTTTACTCTTTTCTGAAATAGCAGTTTAGAAAAAAGGCAAAACAAAAGTAATGAATAAACAAATTATGAAAGAGATATAACAGGTAATAATTTGCTCTGGGCTCAGGTGATCCATTGTCAAAATTACGATATTGATTAGTGCAGCTTTGTGTAAATATATCCCGTTTTAAAGCAATGAAGGGAAATGGGTGTAGAAAGAAAAGAATCAGAAAACAGTCACAGACATTTTTGAGGTGTTTGTTTCTACAAAAAATCACATCTAACCAACGAAACAGCAGAAAGAGATGGGGTGGGGGGGCAGGGAGTGTTATTACAAAGTGTACCCAAACGGAACTTCAGCATTGCCTCGATTCTGGCACGGTGGTTGTACAGTACAGGGCTCGCCACTGAACTTATATTATTGCAACAAAAATTCCTCTAGGGGAAAAGAAATGTGACGAAGGAGAAATGGTGAGGCTACTGTGTGCTGTCTGGAGGAATTGGATGCTATGTGTTTTTGGCATTCATGTCACAGCCCTTTTAAAAAATGCATCAAAGCAATTGCAGAGCTTGCGGGACTGGGTTTGGGCACACAAAGTCGTGACCATCATCCAAACCTCACTGGTGGTGAGGATGGAAGAGAGCCGCTGCTCATAGTAGAGGATTGGAATCGCACTACTGTGCCACTTAATACTAAAATCAAGTGCCTGGCTACGACCATGGTAACATAAATTCCTGAGACTTCGGTGGATGCGTGTTTAGATTTAAAATGCGTGTGTGTGTCTATTTCATGCCTCTTGGAAACTTGGAAGCAGATTGTGTTGTTTTTCATGCGAACATTCACACATGCCTATTAGCTGAACTGCCTTCTGTTTTAAGAACAACTCTCTCCGCCGCCTTCTGCTCAGACAGCGCAGATAACGATGGCCACAGTCTATGGATGACTTTCCTACATGCGCACTAACTGTTAGGAATTGAAAGAAGATCAGTCGCAGATGGATAATTAACCACAGATATCGTTCTCTTCTCTCAACCTCTGCTTTGTAATTCTTTGCCTAGACTCATCTAAAACGAACAAGAGGTGTCTCACTCTGTTTCTGTTTCTATTGCAACTAGTTCTATTCTGCTGTTCTCTTTTTGGTTGCATATTTAAATAACTTGTTTCAACTGTAACCAAACCTCTAAGTATCAAACATAATCATGCAATATTGACAAATCTGCTATGGGGCCAAGTTACAGTATATACTGACATTTTACTTATAATGGGGACATTTTTAATCACATTAGACTGCCTCAAACATAATTCAGGGATGTCTGAACAACAATTTCTTATTGCTTATCAGGTGACCTAAACTCCAATATATGTTTGATAAAAATCTCCTGGCAATGCCAGTCATGCTGATTTATCAGCAAAGATGTAAGTTACAATGAAATTGGTTCTTGCACGACCCTTTATCACTTTATGCTCCTCTGTCCATCACCCGACAATGCAATGTGCTTGTCTGGTGGCCTCCATGCTCACATTTACTGTATTTGTTTACTGTGTGATGTAACTGTTCCCCCAAACAAAGCAACTGCTTTCTTTATATGAACCCTACACTGTTTTTAAAGGTTAATCGACTGGAGAATTTCACAAAGCTCCCTGAATGTTATTTCTCATATTGTTGTTCTGCCGTAAGGAGCTGTACATATTCTCATTCAATGCAACATGTATATTCAGTATCCAATGCAGAAGCATGTATGTAAAGATGTTTGAAAGTGGTATGTATGGTATCTATCACACTGTGTGGAAGATTAATGACTTCATCGCAAACCCGAATAAAACATAAAAAGCAGGATAAAATAATGTTTGACATAAACATGTTTATGACTGAACGGAACAATGTATTCAGTTCACATATTTTTATGAAGTGAGAACTGTGTCCTTAGTTATTGGGTATGTACTATATATGTTTCTGTGTTTTATTACCTATCTTATCTTCAGTGCAAAATCCTCACAATTACACCTTGGGATTGTTATTTAAAGTGAATAAAGATTTTGAACATAGCACATGATATTTTTATGTTTTTTAAAATTTTTCACATTTGAAATTGTGAAAAACTGTCATTGTATAGCATGTTGTCCAAAAAGACAACATTTTTAGCAAAAATCATCAATGCGGGAAATATGGTAGAGGTGAAGAAAAGGAGAGAAAGTGAAAAACGTCATAACATAGCATGTCGCCCAAAATTTGACAGTAAATCACCTTACTATAGCCAAAAGTGTCAAAAAAGTCAAACATTTCAAACACTGGTCAGAAACGTCGGAAGAGCCTAAAAACAAGGTAGATCAAAAAAAAAAAAAAGGTGAAAACGTCATTGTATAGCATTTTGCACAAAATTGGATAAAAAAAACCTTATAGCCTTATGTTGGCAAAAGAAGTAGAAAAAGTCAGAAAGTCAAAAATCCTTGAAACCTTGAAAAGGAGCATCGACAGTACATACAAATAGGGTAGAGAAGAAAACAAAATGAAAACATCATAGTCCTCCATCGTATGTCCTCCATAATTTGACAAAAAACGCCTTACTATAGCCTTATGTCTGCAAAAAAAAACAAAAATGTGAAAAAGTCAGAAACACTTGAAAGTCGCTCAAGAGCATCGGCATTGCCTAAAAATAGGGTAAAGAAAAAAACAAAGTGAATAAAGCGAAAATTTCATAACAAAGCATGTCCTCCAAAATTTGCCAAAAAACGACTTACAATAGCCTTATGTCGGCAAAAAAAGTACAAAAAGTAGAAACAGTCAAAAAGTTAAAAAGCTTCAACACTCGAACAGGAGCATCGTATGTCCCTAAAAATAGGGTAGAGAAGAAAACAAAGTGAAAAAAGCGAACATTTCATTCCATAGCATGTCCTCCAAAATTTGATAAAAATCGCCTTACTATAACATGATGTCGGCAAAAAAGTAGAAAAAGTCAAAAATCTTTGACACTAGCACAGGAGCATCGTCTGTGCCTAAAAACAGGGTAGAGAAGAAAACAATGTGAAAAATGTGAAAACTTCATACTATAGTATGTCCTCCAAAATTTGACAAAAAACGCCTTACTATAGCCTGATGTTGGAAATAAAGTAGAAAAAGTAGAAAAAGAAGTAGAAAAAGTAGAAAAAGTCAAAAAGTCAAAAGTCTTCGACACTAGCACAGGAGCATCATCATGTGGTTAAAAACAGGGTAGAGAAGAAAACAATGTGAAAAATGTTAAAACTTCATAGTATAGTATGTCCTCCAAAATTTGACAAAAAACACCTTACTGTGGCCTAATGTTGGCAAAAAAAGTCAAAAAAGCAGAAAAAGTCAAAAAGTCAAAAACACTCGAAACTCGCACAGGAGCATCATTATGTGGTTAAAAACAGGGTAGAGAAGAAGACAAAGTAAAAAAAATCGAACATTTCATATCATAGCATGTCCTCTAAAATTTGCCCAAAAATGCCTTACTATGGCCTTATGTTGGCAAAAAAAGTAGAAATAGTTGAAAAACTTGGACACTAACACAGGAGCATCATCTGTGCCTAAAAACAGGGTAGAGAAGAAAACAATGTGAAAAATGTGAAAACTTCATAGTATAGTATTTCCTCCAAAATTTGACAGGAAACGCCTTACTATAGCCTTATGTCTGCAAAAAAAACACAGAAAAGTCAAAAACATTCGAAACTTGCACAGGAGCATCGGCAGTGCCTACAAATAGGGTACAGAACAAAACAAAGTGAAAAAAGCGAACATTTCATACCAAAGCATGTCCTCCAAAATTTGACAAAAAACGCCTTACTATTGCCTGATGTCAGCAAAAAAGCCCCAAAAAGTCCAAGATGTCAAAAACACTCGAAACTCGCACAGGAGCATCGGCAGTGCGTACAAATAGGGTAGAGAAGAAAACAAAGTAAAAATAGCGAAAATTTCATACGATAGCATGTCCTCTAAAATTTGCCAAAAAACGCCTTACTATGGCCTTATGTTGGCAAAAAAAGTAGAAAAAGTCCAAAATCTTCGACACTAGCACAGGAGCATCATCATGTGGTTAAAAACAGGGTAAGAAGGAAAACAATGTGAAAAAGTGCAAACTTCATAGTATAGTATGTCCTCCAAAATTTGACAAAAATCATCTTACTATGGCCTTATGTTGGCAAAAAAGTAGAAAAAGTAGAAAAAGTCAAAAAGTCAAAAAGTCAAAAGTCTTCGACACTAGCACAGGAGCATCGTCTGTGCCTGAGAATAGGGTAGAAAAGAAAACAATGTGAAAAAAGTGAAAACTTCATAGTACAGTATGTCCTCCAAAATTTGTCAAAATTTGCCTTACTATAGCCTTATGTCTGCAAAAAAAATACCAAAAAGTCAAAAACAGTCCAAACTCGCACAGGAGCATCGGCAGTGCCCACAAATATTTCATACCATAGCATGTCCTCCAAAATTTGCCAAAAAACGCCTTACTATAGGCTCATGTCGGCAAAAAAACACCAAAAAAGTCAAAAATGTCAAAAATTCAAAAACACTTGAAACTCGCACAGGAGCATCGTCTATTTATAAAAATAGGGTAGAGAAGAAAACAGTGTGAAAAAAGTGAAAACTTCATAGTATAGTATGTCCTCCAAATTTTAACAGGAACGCCTTACTATAGCCTTATGTCGAATTTTTTATTTAATTTTTTTAAGTCAAAAACACTTGAAACTCACACAGGAGCATCGGCAGTGCCCAAAAATAGTGAAGAGAAGAAAACAAAGTGAAAAAAGCGAACATTTCATAACATAGTATGTCCTCCAAAATTTGACAAAAAACGCCTTACTATAGCCTGATGTTGGAAAAAAAGTAGAAAAAGTAGAAAAAGTAGAAAAAGTAGAAAAAGTCAAAAGTCTTCGACACTAGCACAGGAGTATCATCATGTGGTTAAAAACAGGGTAGAGAAGAAAACAATGTGAAAAATGTGAAAACTTCATAGTATAGTATGTCCTCCAAAATTTGACAAAAAACACCTTACTATAGCCTGATGTTGGAAAAAAGTAGAAAAAGTAGAAAAAGTAGAAAAAGTCAAAAGTCTTCGACACTAGCACAGGAGTATCATCATGTGGTTAAAAACAGGGTAGAGAAGAAAACAATGTGAAAAAAGCGAACATTTCATAACATAGTATGTCCTCCAAAATTTGACAAAAAACGCCTTACTATAGCCTGATGTTGGAAAAAAGTAGAAAAAGTAGAAAAAGTAGAAAAAGTCAAAAGTCTTCGACACTAGCACAGGAGTATCATCATGTGGTTAAAAACAGGGTAGAGAAGAAAACAATGTGAAAAATGTGAAAACTTCATAGTATAGTATGTCCTCCAAAATTTGACAAAAAACACCTTACTATGGCCTTATGTTGGCAAAAAAAAGCCAAAAAAGTCAAAAATGTCAAAAGGTCAAAAACACTCGAAATTCACACAGGAGCATCGGCAGTGCCTACAAATAGGGTACAGAAGAAAACAAAGTGAATAAAAAGCTAACATTTCATACCAAAGCATGTCCTCCAAAATTTCCCCAAAAAACGCCTTACTATAGCCTTATGTCAGCAAAAAAGTAGAAAAAGTAGAAAAAGTCAAAAATCTTTGACACTTGCACAGTAGCATCGTCTGTGCCTAAAAATAGGCTAGAGAAGAAAACAATGTGAAAAAAGTGGAAACTTCATAGTACAGTATGTCCTCCAAAATGTGACAAAAAACACCTTACTATAGCCTGATGTCGGCAAAAAACTAGAAAAAGTCAAAAATCTTCGACACGAGCACAGGAGCATCGTCTGTGCCTAAAAACAGGGTAAAAAGGAAAACAACGTGAAAAAAGTGAAAACTTCATAGTATAGTATGTCCTCCAAAATTTGACAAAAAACGTCTTACTATAGCCTTATGTCTGCAAAAAAAAAAAAAAAAAAGTAAAAAACAGTCGAAACTCGCACAGGAGCATCGGCAGTGCCCAAAAACAGGGAAGAGAAGAAAACAAAGTAAAAAAAGCGAACATTTCATATCATAGCATGTCCTCTAAAATGTGCCAAAAAATGCCTTACTATGGCCTTATGTTGGCAAAAAAAGTAGAAAAAGTAGAAAAAGTCAAAAATCCTCGACACTAGCACAGGAGCATCATCATGTGGTTAAAAACAGGGTAAAAAGCAATACAATGTGAAAAAAGTGCAAACTTCATAGTATAGTATGTCCTCCAAAATTTGACAAAAAACGTCTTACTATAGCCTTATGTCGGCTAAAAAAAACTAAAAAGTCAAAAAGTCACAAACACTCGAAACTCGCACAGGAGCGTCGGCAGTGCCTATAAATAGGGTAGAGAAGAAAACAAAGTGAAAAAAGCGAAAATTTCATAGTATAGTATGTACTCCAAAATTTGACCAAAATCGCCTTACTATGGCCTTATGTTGGCAAAAAAGTAGAAAAGTAGAAAAAGTAAAAAAAGTCAGAAAGTCAAAAAGTAAAAAGTCTTCGACACTAGCACAGGAGCATCGTCTGTGCCTGAAAATAGGGTAGAGAAGAAAACAATGTGAAAAAAAGTTAAAACTTCATAGTACAGTATGTCCTCCAAAATTTGACAAAATTCGCCTTACTATAGCCTTATGTCTGCAAAAAAAATACCAAAAAGTCAAAAACACTCGAAACTTGCACAGGAGCATCGGCAGTGCCCAAAAATAGGAAAGAGAAGAAAACAAAGTAAAGAAAGCGAACATTTCATACCATAGCATGTCCTCCAAAATTTGCCAAAAAACGCCTTACTATAGGCTCATGTCGGCAAAAAAACACCAAAAAAGTCAAAAATGTCAAAAATTCAAAACACTCGAAACTCGCACAGGAGCATCGTCTATTTATAAAAATAGGGTAGAGAAGAAAACAGTGTGAAAAAAGTGAAAACTTCATAGTATAGTATGTCCTCCAAATTTTAACAGAAACGCCTTACTATAGCCTTATGTCGAATTTTTTATTTTATTTCTTTAAGTCAAAAACAATCGAAACTCGCACAGGAGCATCGGCAGTGCGTACAAATAGGGTAGATAAGAAAACAAAGTGAAAAAAGCGAAAATTTCATAACATAGCATGTCCTCCAAAATTTGACCAAAATCGCCTTACTATGGCCTTATGTTGGCAAAAAA
>JAFBJU010001912.1:465586-491758 GCA_016785305.1 Colistium nudipinnis | reverse complement strand
AAAAAGTAGAAAAAGTCAAAAAGTCAAAAATCTTTGACACTAGCACAGGAGCATCGTCTGTGCCTAAAAACAGGGTAAAAAGGTAAACAATGTGAAAAAAGTGAAAACTTCATAGTATAGTATGTCCTCCAAAATTTGACAAAAAACGCCTTACTATAGCCTTATGTCGGCTAAAAAAAACTAAAAAGTCAAAAAGTCACAAACACTCGAAACTCGCACAGGAGCGTCGGCAGTGCCTATAAATAGGGTAGAGAAGAAAACAAAGTGAAAAAAGAGAAAATTTCATAGTATAGTATGTCCTCCAAAATTTGACAAAAAACGTCTTACTATAGCCTTATGTCTGCAAAAAAAAAAACCCCAAAAAGTAAAAAACTGTCGAAACTCGCACAGGAGCACCGGCAGTGCCCAAAAATAGGGAAGAGAAGAAAACAAAGTAAAAAAAGCGAACATTTCATATCATAGCATGTCCTCTAAAATGTGCCAAAAAATGCCTTACTATGGCCTTATGTTGGCAAAAAAAGTAGAAAAAGTAGAAAAAGTCAAAAATCCTCGACACTAGCACAGGAGCATCATCATGTGGTTAAAAACAGGGTAAAAAGCAATACAATGTGAAAAAAGTGCAAACTTCATAGTATAGTATGTCCTCCAAAATTTGACAAAAAACGTCTTACTATAGCCTTATGTCGGCTAAAAAAAACTAAAAAGTCAAAAAGTCACAAACACTCGAAACTCGCACAGGAGCATCGTCTATTTATAAAAATAGGGTAGAGAAGAAAACAGTGTGAAAAAAGTGAAAACTTCATAGTACAGTATGTCCTCCAAATTTTAACAGAAACGCCTTACTATAGCCTTATGTCGAATTTTTTTATTTTATTTTTTTTAAGTCAAAAACACTCGAAACTCGCACAGGAGCATCGGCAGTGCGTACAAATAGGGTAGATAAGAAAACAAAGTGAAAAAAGCGAAAATTTCATAACATAGCATGTCCTCCAAAATTTGACAAAAAACACCTTACTATAGCTTTATGTCCGCAAAAAAAGTACAAAAAGTAGAAACAGTCAAAAAGTTAAAAAGCTTCAACACTCGAACAGGAGCATTGTATGTTCCTAAAAATAGGGTAGAGAAGAAAACAAAATGAAAAAAGCGAAAATTTCATTCCATAGCATGGCCTCCAAAATTTGATAAAAATCGCCTTACTATAACCTGATGTCGGCAAAAAAGTAGAAAAAGTCAAAAAGTCAAAAATCTTTGACACTAGCACAGGAGCATCGTCTGTGCCTAAAAACAGGGTAAAAAGGTAAACAAAATGAAAAAAGCGAAAATTTCATTCCATAGCATGGCCTCCAAAATTTGATAAAAATCGCCTTACTATAACCTGATGTCGGCAAAAAAGTAGAAAAAGTCAAAAAGTCAAAAATCTTTGACACTAGCACAGGAGCATCGTCTGTGCCTAAAAACAGGGTGAAAAGGTAAACAATGTGAAAACTTCATAGTATAGTATGTCCTCCAAAATTTGACAAAAAACGCCTTACTATAGCCTGATGTTGGAAATGAAGTAGAAAAAATAGAAAAAGTCAAAAAGTCAAAAGTCTTCGACACTAGCACAGGAGCATCATCATGTGGTTAAAAACAGGGTAGAGAAGAAAACAAAATGTGAAAACTTCATAGTATAGTATGTCCTCCAAAATTTGACAAAAAACACCTTACTATGGCCTAATGTTGGCAAAAAAAGTTGAAAAAGCCGAAAAAGTCGAAAAGTCAAAAACAGTCCAAACTCGCACAGGAGCATCGGCTGTGCCTAAGAACAGGGTAAAAAGGAAAACAAAGTGAAAAAAGCGAAAATTTCATTCCATAGCATGTCCTCCAAAATTTGACAAAAAACACCTTACTATGGCCTAATGTTGGCAAAAAAAAGTCGAAAAAGCAGAAAAAGTCAAAAAGTCAAAAACACTCGAAACTCGCACAGGAGCATCGGCAGTGTCTACAAATAGGGTACAGAAGAAGAAAAGTGAAAAAAGCGAACATTTCATAACATAGCATGTCCTCCAAAATTTGACAAAAAACACCTTACTATAGCTTTATGTCCGCAAAAAAAGTACAAAAAGTAGAAACAGTCAAAAAGTTAAAAACCTTCAACACTCGAACAGGAGCATCGTCTGTCCCTAAAAATAGGGTAGAATAGAAAACCAAGTAAAAAAAGCAAAAATTTCATTCCATAGCATGTCCTCCAAAATTTGACAAAAACGCCTTACTATAGCTTTATGTCGGCAAAAAAAAGTACAAAAAGTAGAAACAGTCAAAAAGTTAAAAAGCTTCAACACTCGAACAGGAGCATTGTATGTTCCTAAAAATAGGGTAGAGAAGAAAACAAAATGAAAAAAGCGAAAATTTCATTCCATAGCATGGCCTCCAAAATTTGATAAAAATCGCCTTACTATAACCTGATGTCGGCAAAAAAGTAGAAAAAGTCAAAAAGTCAAAAATCTTTGACACTAGCACAGGAGCATCGTCTGTGCCTAAAAACAGGGTAAAAAGGTAAACAATGTGAAAACTTCATAGTATAGTATGTCCTCCAAAATTTGACAAAAAACGCCTTACTATAGCCTGATGTTGGAAATGAAGTAGAAAAAAATAGAAAAAGTCAAAAAGTCAAAAGTCTTCGACACTAGCACAGGAGCATCATCATGTGGTTAAAAACAGGGTAGAGAAGAAAAAAAAAGCAAAAATTTCATAGTATAGTATGTCCTCCAAAATTTGACAAAAAACACCTTACTATGGCCTAATGTTGGCAAAAAAAGTTGAAAAAGCCGAAAAAGTCAAAAACACTCGAAACTCGCACAGGAGCATCGGCTGTGCCTAAGAACAGGGTAAAAAGGAAAACAAAGTGAAAAAAGCGAAAATTTCATTCCATAGCATGTCCTCCAAAATTTGACAAAAAACACCTTACTATGGCCTAATGTTGGCAAAAAATAGTCAAAAAAGCAGAAAAAGTCAAAAAGTCAAAAACACTCGAAACTCGCACAGGAGCATCGGCAGTGTCTACAAATAGGGTACAGAAGAAAAAAGTGAAAAAAGCGAACATTTCATAACATACCATGTCCTCCAAAATTTGACAAAAACGCCTTACTATAGCTTTATGTCGGCAAAAAAAAGTACAAAAAGTAGAAACAGTCAAAAAGTTAAAAACCTTCAACACTCGAACAGGAGCATCGTCTGTCCCTAAAAATAGGGTAGAATAGAAAACCAAGTAAAAAAAGCAAAAATTTCATTCCATAGCATGTCCTCCAAAATTTGATAAAAAACGCCTTACTACAGCCTGATGTTGGCAAAAAAGTAGAAAAAGTAGAAAAAGTCAAAAATCTTCGACACTAGCACAGGAGCATCCTCATCTGGTTAAAAACAGGGTAGAGAAGAAAACAATGTAAAAAAAAGTGCAAACTTCATAGTATAGTATGTCCTCCAAAATTTGACAAAAAACGCCTTACTATAGCCTTATGTCAGAAAAAAAAACCAAAAAAGTCAAAAACACTCGAAACTCGCACAGGAGCATCGGCAGTGCCTACAAATAGGGTAGAGACGAAAACACAGTAAAAAAAGTGAAAACTTCATAGTATAGTATGTCCTTCAAAACTTGACAAAAAACTCCTTACTATAGCCTAATGTCAGCAAAAAAAGTCAAAAACACTTGAAACAGGAGTACGGCGGTGCCAAAATCATAGGGTAGAGGTGAAAAAAAAAGTGAAAATGTCGTCCAGTATAAGAGGACGTCCAATATTTCACAAAAATATCCTTACTAGGTTTCCAAAGTCTATTAAAAAGGGTTTCCTCTTCACTCCATTGTTGTCCACATAGTTCTTATTTTCGTTCCAATTTTCTGTGGTGCACAGCCTCCTAAGTTCACCAGTACCTGCTGCTTTTGTACTCTCCTTATTAGCAGTAACACTTGCACCTGTCTGTATTACAGTGGCCTATGGGAATTGTAGTCTGAGTGTCGGCCATCTTGGGTTGTAGTCATCCCTGATGGAACATATTGTCCTTTTTCTATGACATATCCCTTCATCATGCCACATAGTATAGAATGTCCTCGCAAAATGTCAAAAAAGTCGAAATTTTAAAGCACATGTATAGCAACGTCGGCAATGTGCAAATATATGGTGGAGGTGAAAAAAAAGTGAAAAAAAGTGCAACATTTCATAATATAGCTTGTCATACACAATTTTTGACAAAAAACTAACTAAAATCATAGTTTAGTATGTCGTCCAAAAATATAAAAAAGTAAACATTTTTAAAAACACTTCAAACAGCATAGCAATGTCGGAAATGCGGAAAGATATGGTGGAGGCTTTTTAACATTTTTGGATGACATACTCTACTCTAACATTTTTTCCCATTTTCTCGTTTGTTCCACCTCAATCATATTTCGCTTTTTTTCATTTATTTTTAATTTTTTTGAAACTTTCAATTTTTGGATGACCCCACTATATGCTATATATATTTTTCACATTTCTCATTGATGTGACATTTTGGACGACATTCTATACTGTGACTTTTATTTAAAATCTTTTTACTTTTTCTGACCTTTTTACATATTTTCACATTTCTGACGATGTGACAGAATATTCTTGCAGTAAATTACTTACAATTCCTACGATTCCTTACTAAACTCTCTATAATGACAAACATTATATTGCAGCAGCCCTCGTCCTGTGTCCAATAACAGAAAATAGAGGTAGGGGTCAAAATAAACACTATAACAGTTCATCTCTGTACCATCATGAGCCACAGTTACAGGTAAAGAATCAACAATAGAACCATCTATAATTTGAAAGCTTTCCTGGTGGGATCACATTTTGTGGTCACCACTTATTTGTACAGGGGTGGAAACTGGGTTCGATGAGGCTTCTGTATTCCCTGGATCTATCAAACTTGTATCACTCAAGGGACTTGTGACAACTCACTTCTCTCTCAGGACTGAAGGAAAACAGGAAGAAAATGTGCGGAAGTTCTTGATGTGTGTGTCAAGATGTAATGGATGTCTGCAACAGGTTGGATGACCTCACTGTAAAGATTGAACAGTGACGACGGAGCATATTGCGTGCGTGCGTGCATGCTAGTGCGCCGATGGTTCCTTTGGTGTGGCAGGGATGAAAGGAGCTTCAGTCACAAAGACAGTTCAACTAGCTGGCATGTCAATAGGAACAGTGACTTAAGTGGTTTCTGAATTTAAATCTATGGAAATGATCAGTTAATATTGGAACAGCCTGATGACTGTAACACTGAGAGGGATATTAGGGGGAGCAAAATCTCCACTATGGTCGCATGACTTCACTATGATGTGTACATGTAAACCAATGGGGGTAAGGAGGAAATGGACACCTTTCCGTGCGCACCATTTTTAAAGGTGCTTTGGAGCTTGTTCCAAGCACCAAAAGTTATTCTGTGGATTTAGGATGCTTCAATGTTTACTGTCTCATCATGTAATCCTACACTGACTAAATGAGGATTGAGATAAGGGCTCTGTGGGGGCCATGGCACCTGCTGCAGGACTAGGTGTTCGTCTTAGATAGGTCTTTATGGCTGTGGTTGGTGTGTTTAAAATAAATGAATTTGCTTAAGACCCAATAGTAGACAACCCCAGACACCTTTAGTTTAGTCTTTTTTTGTTATGGGGTCAGTCAACTATGTACATACTTAAAAAGTAAATCTTATTAAAGCCACTCTTTCTATTGGCTACATCACCAGGGGGAAACAGATTTGGATATTGCACTCTTCCACTCTTCTTTTTAAACACACTCTTAAACACTCCACCAGGAATCTGATAAGGGGAACAGTAGAGGAGACACATATTGACTTTTTCTCTCCCCTCTTTCATCTTAATGCATCTCATTTCCCCCTATCCTCTTTTGTTGAAAACTCTTCCTTCCCCATCAACCTTCATCAATCTCTCTATCCTTGCTGGGTGAAAAATTGCACCCATTGCCTTTGTCATGTGGTATACAGAAATAGCAATCTTTCCACTGACAAATGTCAGGTATTACAACTTAGGGTGACTCACAAGACTGTAGGACGTAGGCACCACAGCATAAATCACTTCCAAATATTGGACAACTTTGGTACAGTAAATACAATAATAAAAAAGTGAATGGTTGGGAAATGAATGCAAATAAATGATAATGCTGTGAAAAGCTGTGCACATTGTGCTGCTATGCATGCATGAATGATTTGTTATTCTCCTCACACTCTAAAATACAGATCTCACAAACAGCTTGCAGAGATAAATGACTAAAAACAAAACACTGAAGATTCAGTAATAGTAGTTGTCTTCATCACGAGCTTATCATTATTAAAAATTTATGTTTAGACATTTAGACTAGTGGTGGCCAACAGTCTCACCTCAGAGCCAGGAAACTAGCATAACTAAATAGGAAACTACTCTACCTCCTCCACCTTAACCTGAGAACAGTACAGCTAATGTAAGTAAGGAATAGTAATGACCTGTGCGAGTTTTGCCCAGCGTAGCTCTTCGCTGGTAATTTGGAGTGTTGGAGTATTGTTAAGGAATCTGAAAGGTCTGCAGATGCTGCATCACTAACTAATCAATTGACATGATCATACTGGAGGCAAAAGTCTCAACCCATGGGACAAGTTGGGCACTGCTTTAACTTATTTCCTCTTTCCATTGAAGTAGGTGTTGTGCACAAAGAGCAACACTTCAAGTTTTAGAGTGACGGCCTTCCACAAAAACAATAGCTCGTCATTTCAGATGCACAAAAATATCCACCACAACGGCTGTAGAGTGCTGTGAGGTTTTAAATTTTTTTTTACCCATTTTAAGAGCCAGCTCTTCTACTTCTGCAATTTACGGGGAGAAAATATTTGCCTGCATCTGTCATGCCAGTAAAAAACGGGACTTTCAATACCTGCAGGTTTGTTGTTGTGTAACTAGAACACTTCAACACACTTTAGTGTACCCAATGAGCCTGAGTGGAAACTTGCAGTGTCCTCAACTGACATGATTAAAAGGATTAGGACTCTTACCCGCTCTCCCCCTTCTCCCTCTCCCCTCTGACCCTCTCGTTTATCCAATGGAAGGGAGGGAGTGGGGCAGAGCAGAGTGGAGAGATTGGCATCAGGTTTCACTGCACTGGCCAACACACTGTAACACAACTGACAGACAGATCTTTCAGCAAATCTGCACAGAGACACTCCCTCACATGGACACATTTATAAGATGTTTTCTGTGAGGTTCTCTTTTTATATGGTTTAGTTTTCCTTTGGTGGATTTGTTTTTGGGAAAATAATAAAGATGATTAAGACCATGCTCCGACATGCGAAGAAACACCCAGGGGTAGGTCTCACTATAATATTCACGTATCCATTGAGCCGCTGTGAATAATTCTGTGACTAATTATTATGACTTCCACATGAGGCCTGATAAACTGACTGTAATGTAACAAACAATTAGTTTTCACAGTATAATGCCAAGATTGTAACATTTGTATTACTTTGTTATTTGTTTTACGTTGCCCTGTGCAAGGAAGACTTACTTACCCATCTATAAGAATATGCTTCTGACTAAGCAAAAGTTTAAGAGTTCACTTTATAATCAATGGAAGCAAAGCTTTTTCTACTGCGATGGAAAAGTCCCATAGCAGACCAGCTTATAAACATGTCCTTCTGTCCAGCTCCTCAATACCATTTTATAGCCATTAACAACAACAAACGTTACCATAAGATATTTGGGAAAACAAATCATTACATCGATATAATAATAATGCCTGAGCCAGTGACAAGCAATAGTAAGTGGACCTTTGAGCAAAGATTCTTCTCAAATAATTCTAATTTCTAGAAGAAAGAAAAAGAGAAGTTGTCTGCGCTTGTTTTTTTCTCTCTCCCTGTTGCCTAACCACTTGCAGAGGGTGACCCAAATTCGAGGATTGACGGGTTGGCTTGGCAGCGCACCAGAAAAGTAATAAGGGCAGCCACAGCATCAAACTAAGTAACAGTTCCTATATAAGTCAGGATGATGGGCGAAAGGTGAATCACTCACTTTTGTGGCAAGATATGAAGATTTCAGCACTGGGTAAAGGACAGCTCCCTGCACACAGACCTGTGTGTGTGTTTGTGTGCGTGCGTGTGTGTGCGTGTGCGTGCGCATGCATGTGTTCAAAGCTGACCTGCTTCCGTGTGGTTGGTGTGTGTGTGTTTGTGTGTGGATGTTTGTGTTTGGTTTAGTGATCGAAGTTGATCATCTGCAGTCAGCCCACAGTCTGACTGCATCTGTGTATTTGTATGTGTGTGTGAAGGACAGGAAGACAGCGAACGAGGGAAACTTTTATTTTTCCCAAGGTTTACTTGGAGAAGTTGAAAAAGTTTGCAGTTTATCTTCTATGAGAAGAATTCTGTAAACACAAAACCCATGCTGTGTTCTAGAAATGACATTTATGCACAACTAACCTGCAACAAATGTGCTCTGTATGTGCTCTGTAAGATACTGGATTTTTGGGTAGGTTTAGGCCCTTATGGCAACTGGTTAAAGATTGGGAAAGGTCATGAACTAGTTTAATGCAGTATATGTTCACAGTGACCTCAGTGCCTAAGCTAAGATCATTGATTAATTTGCAAAAATATACAATAATTCTGTAAATCGAATGAACATGTAAGCAATTAATTAACCAAACATTCCCATCAAATGTGCTACATTTGTCTTTTCTTATAGAATTGCATTTCTACAGAATTAGTCTTTTTAATTTTAACCTTTACAGTACTGATTGTATATACATTCAGCTGTTTGCTGTCATACTGCACTGGGACATCTGATCAGTTGTGTTAAACTTAAGTAGCTGAGTGTTGGGCCGACGGAGAGGGCCGTTTTTCTTCAACTTTCCACTGCTGCTTTGAGGTAGTGAGTTTTTCCCACGGGAAATTCTGCTAATCAACAAAACGACGAGTGACAACACAATCAGAAAACAGACATATGTCTCGATACAGCTGAGAAGAGACATGCTTCAGTTCAAGCTGATCAAACTGTCATCTCGCCACAGCTTGACTAGATCTGTGTGGGCTGAGAACATCTGTTCACCAGCGGTTGGGCTCCCACTACCTCCGTCCTCGTCCATAGAACATCACAGAGCTGAGAGCGGAGAGGAAACGTATTGCCATGTAGTGTTGATGTGAAAAGATGCTACAGGCTGAGAGGATTGTCACACTTCAGCCTTGGGTCTTTATGACATTATCCCCCTGTCTCCCTAATGTGCTTTTCTATTTAAATTCCTGTCATCATCGCCACTAAGAACATCACATTCAAGTGTGTCTGCATGTGTGCACACATTCTGTGTGTTTGAGTAAGCAGCCTGGGTTTGTAAGCTCATTTCTGTGCATATTTGTGCAAGTTTATCCGTGTCTCGTCTCAGTGTTTGCGTAGCTGGGCGCGGGCGTGGGTGATGCGGCCGCTCAGGCTGACAGGTATACTGTAGTGTAGAGGAGGAGAGGCGGGCACACACTGACATGCAGCAGGTCTACCTTGCACCACGTCCTTGCCCATTCAACCCAGGCTGACAGCGAGCTGCCTCACACATGGCCCGGGCCTCATGCATATGGAGGAGGGCAGTGAGAGGGAAAACAAGAATAACAACTACCCATGTTTGTGTGTATGTGTGTGTGCATTTCACGCAGGTTCCTATTCAGAGTTCATATGACAGCCAACAACCTAATAGAATATGTTTGTTTACCTTCAAATGTCTCTGTGGTCTGAAATGAATGCCTCCTCTCCTCTCCTCTCCTCTCCCCTCCCTTCTTCCACTTACCTCTCCTCTTCTCTCTTTTCAGCTAATCCCTCAGTTTATCTTTACAACTATGGGCGTGACAGGGGCCTTCCTCTACCTGGTCCGTCTGTTTAAAGGGCCTCATGTCACGTAAGTCTTTCCGTTGTTTGTATATATTGGTAGTCATTGTAGCAACCTCCCAACCTGCTTTAGGAAATATGTGCGTTTACATAATGCTGATTGATTGTTGATGTTGCTGATTCTAAAAACCAGATGTCATTTGATATTGACCTTTACAATACGGTGGGGTTCTGATTGCACTCTGTATCTATTTTGGATCTGGACCATGTGGTAATGAATCCGGAAGCAGACGTTTTGCAGAATATTGATCTGTTATGTAACATTTGTTATCATTGGCAAATAGCTACACTTAAACAATTAAGGTAGGCGAGAAGAAAGCAGAACATTACAATTGAACTAAAGTTGTGCTTTTTTTTCTGTGATAAACAAATGTATACACAAATATATCTCTGACAAGTTCAAATTTCCCCAGTCTATTTATCAGTCAGGCTTTATAACAAATGACAAGATGCACCACCATCACATTGAACTCATTGACTGTTTAGATACAGAAAAAAGTGCCTGGTTCGATTTTGAGCAACACAGAACCACTTGTTCTGAGGGTTAGGCATAAAGCCTGACCTCATCACCAGCTGGTGATGAGTGCTGTGGCCAGGCTCTGCCCCCTCCCCACTCTAATGTTTGGGATAATGGGGCGGGAGAAGGGAGGGCATGCTCGTTCTGCCATCAGTCTCTTGGTCTCCTTGTTAGCGCTTTGGCGGCAGGGCAGGCTACCACAGGGGTGGACGAGGAGAGAAAGGCAGTCAGTGAAATCCAGACTCCGGTTAATGAACAGAGGAGCAGTGCCAAGTCACTGGGCTGAGTTCACCTCATCTCATAATCACCTTTTCTTTTTTTTCCCCCCATCTTTTGTCTCCATCCGGCATTTAGATATTTAAATTATATTGTCTGTGGTCATCTGCTCCTTTATCCTCCTATTTGTTCACATTTTGTCCTGATTCTCTAATTTGTATAGCTTCTTTTTCTCAGTTTCTGCCCTTTGCTATCATGAAGTATGCCTTTCTCGTAGGCATCCTGTCTTTTCGCCCCTTTCTTCCACACATCTTTATTCTCCATGCCCTCTTTCCACTTTTGTAGCTTCTGGGACAAAAAGAACAACCCAGAGCCCTGGAACCAGCTCGACCCGACCTACCAGTACAAGGTGATCCTTCGCACACATCAAATACTGCCTGGCTGCCGACCTGTTCACATCAGTCAAGTCTGTTAAAAGACGTTCCCACAGAAACAACATTATTATTTACCTTCCTCAGTTTAAAACCACACCAAAATAGATTAGGACAAAGCAGTGCTGGCAAAAGGATGTCAGATCAACTTTGTTGCTTCCTGGCTTTCACTGCATATGTTCAGCTAAAGAAAAACAGCACAAGCAAAACAAGTATTTTAAAAGTAAATTAAGGACGATGGAACCAGGAGCTTGTAGTGCTTGGTAGTAATTTTTCTTCTTGAACAAGTCAAAGCCCCAGACAAGCTAATGACAATATTTACAACCCTGACAACCCCAAAATAGAGCAGAAAAACAGCCAGCTGATGGTAGACGCAGTCTTTTCTTCTGAAACGTTTTCTGAGGTTTTCAAGGCTGCGTTGCTTGCCAGTGGAATGAAAGACTCCGCAGACAAAAGGTCAGGACATGGCATGTTTAATTCTCGACAGCAAGGCAAAGGTCTCACATCGAAATTCCACTGAAGTCCAAACCAGGATAGTAACGAGGACGGGCAAAAGGGAGAGAGAGGGAGGAAAAGGGAATAGGCGAGAGCTTTATTGGCAGACCAATAAAGAGAAATACACAGGGAAAAAAGAATACCTACATATGCAAACATGTGCATTTTTCACAGTGTAGACATGCATGCAGTCACACAATGTATACTATTTATGACTTATGTATTGTTGTGTTGCCTATAAGGCTCAGCAAGAAAAAACATCTGAAAAATGAAATGACCTAGAAACAATCGCGGTTTGAGTGTGCACATACATATACCCAAATCTGAGATTACACTAGAGGAGAAGGAAAAATCCTAACCAATGACAGCAACGATGAATTCAATTTAAGCTATACAGATTTAAATGTATTCCCTGGGCCTTCCACAGTTTGTGGCCATCAACACAGATTACAGAAGGCTGAAGAAAGACGGCCCTGACTTCTAAACGTCCTCCAGGCAGCTCCGTGGGCACTGCTTGGCAGGACCTCCTGCTGTCGCCTCACTGATGGGAAACGTCTCCATTTCCTCAATGTCACTTCATCCTCTGCTATAGAAGCTCTGAACCAACACTGTAACCTTGTGAATAAAATGATCAAAGATAACACAAGATAGGACTGGTTCTTAAGTTCATAGCCATATACAGTACACAGAATTAATAATCATCGCACTACACCAATAAATATTTTCTGTGAGTGCACGTCCTAAGCTGAAAGGTCAGCGCCTGACACCAAACGGCAAATTCCAAGCTGGTAATGATCCATCGATTTTGATTTTAATCTATTAGCAATAGATGAAATGAACACGGGGGTATGAAATGTGTCGCTCACAGTGTTGAACCCAGATAATTATTATTATTCTATGAGGTCCGTGTGGTGCTTTTCTAAACTGCAGCTGTTCTACTTTTACTGTTCACTCATCTACCTCATCAACCCCATTTACCGTTGCAGCAGACAGCTGTTTGCGAAAAGAAAAAAACTCTGAACACGACCGGCACACCACCAACTGGCAGGCACAGCTCCACCTAGGTGTATTATTTGACTGCTTGGTTGTGCTAATGGCTAATCACATTGCATCCAAAATGTCTGATAAAAAGAAGCAGAAGAATAACCAGCAGTTACTGGTAACAGTTACCTCTGTGAAAATTGTTGAAATCAAAAAAATGTATAAATCAATGGGATTTGTAAATCAGGCAAAGTCTGTACAACTGGAGTGGAAACAATTTTAAATGAAGGTCCGAGAAGATATTACTGTCTCACGTACAGTATAATTAACAGTATAGGACAACAACACACAGCAAAGTAAACTGCAAAACAAGTCTCAAAGTTCCTTAAGCGTTAAAGGGGTTGAGTTCATAAATGAGATAAAACAGTAGAGCACACTTTTCACCGGTTCACACTTTCACACACCATCCCTGCTTCTAAATTAATGAAATCATGTGACATTACGGATGCATCCCATGAAAAGCAAATATGTGTTGTTGACTGTGTTAACAAACTCACAAATCTTTACAAAACAAGAATTTTGCATTTCATTTGCAAGGGAGAGGTATTATTTGCCAGGCTCATCACCTCACAAATCCAGAGCTGCTGTGACAACTAAGTCACACATGCCCTCATGCTGTGATACGAAGCTGCAGATGAAGAGGACAAAAATAGAGATTAACCATGAGAGATGAATATTCCTGTGGGTCATAGAGCTCTCTTCAAGGCGACGAATCAGTCAACTGTCTGGAAAGTCCAAAACATTTCCACTTTGCTGCAGGAGCAGGAAAATGACAGAGAGAGTCAGTAGTTCCTCTAAATGTGGCTCCTACTGGCATATTTTTCCCATGTTGCAGCATTAACTGAATGATGAATGATTGTGTCTCTGTACACCTGTGTGTCTGTACATTCAGTGCTGCAGTACTCACGACAACAACATAATATCCCGCACTAATGGCACACAAACTGCCTGAATGTTGGACCCCTGAGTTACCCTAATATTCTACTTAATAGACAATCTACATTCCAGAGCCTGCATGGGCCCATTTATGTGCGTGTGTGCGCACAAGTGTCTGCTCCCTTTAAAGAGCAATATGCTTCCTGCAACAGTGTGGTGACCTGCCCACTGGGTATTGTCTATTGCTGGGAGGGTGTGTGTGTGTGTGTGAGTGCGTGTTGTGTGTAAGAGAGTGTGAGACGGGGAGAGAGAGAGAGAGAGAGAGAAAGAGAGAGAGAGAGGGAGGAACAAAACCTGCTGACAGGTAATCAGCCAGGCCAAAGCATCACACCAGGGCATAATCACAAGGTCACACACACACATACACACACACATGAACACACAAACACACACACTCACAGGAGGGATAGTTATTATAGTTCCTGAACTGCTTCACTGTGATTGGACTGCTTCAGCGTGTTACTATGAATACAAAACTTAAAAGCAGGGGGTGGCGCACACAAGCAGATCACCGTCAATCTAGCAATTAGGATAAAGACTTGTAGAATATAAGCCTCTGTTTGTTAGGATGCCGCCTTTTTATTCCATTCACATTGTCCCTATTCATTTCACAACACTTCAAACCTGAACACATCCCGCCTTCTTAAATGTCTGTTCCAAGCTTTTTATTTTACTTAAGAACAGGCTGTCTTTGCTTTTAGCCATTTTTTATGACTCACGGTTCAGTAAAATAGGACTAGAGAGCTAAATTACTGCGTTCATATGGCTTCAGTAGTTAGTGACTGTCAACAAACCCTCGCAGGCCTCCTCCAAAACAGCAAACATGAAGGCAGACATGCAATCCCAATCAGGCCTCAGCAGGCAACAAACGCCATACTGGCAGTATGTGATTAAGATCTCAGTTCTACAAACACAGGTTGTTTGTCATTTTTCTACCTCAGAAGCTGAAGAGAGAGCTTTCTCAACACACTCGGATCACTTGCCAGTGAAGAGGCAGAAGGAGAGACGGAGACTGAGCGAGACCATCTCCTCCTCGGTTACATCCTCTCCGACAAGCAAGAGTTGATATTTTTAGACGAGGATTAATTTTAATGGGTGAGATAAGAAGTGAGTCGTGGGTGGAGGAAGGGACAAATAAATAAGTAAATAGGACATGCCGCAAAACAGGAGGCAACTGTGGCAGCGCTGGGGTAGAGGGGCTGTTGTTGCAAGGCCCTGGGCAGAGCCACTGATCCAGTGGAGATAGTGAGGCCTTTCATCCTCTAATGTTTTCACTTGAAAACAGAAATCAAAAGAGCTAACCAGTGCCTGTCCATATATCCAAATTGAACGAACTTGTCAGGTTATGAACTAAGAAATGCATCTAAAAAAAAAAAAAAAGTAGACGTGATACACACAAATACCTGGGTGTAGCATGTTTCAGGTTTTCAAAGCTAAAAAATAGATACACTTGAAATAAATCATAAATAATTAAAGAATTATTATTCCGTATGAGGAACACAGATTGAAAAAGCAGACAACACTGCAGCCTCACAAAAATATGACAATGCGCACGGCAACATCCTGCCTATATATAAGAATTCCTAGATATGCCAGGGGTATGTTTATGATATATAGCATGAGAATAGCACACACTGTGTTAAAGGCAGGACAAAGAATCATGCTGCATTGGCAGTCTTGTTCCGAGAATCCCTCCTCGCTCCAGAAGCGATTCCATTCCATTGAGTTAGACCAAGTAAAAAAACAGGTTTCAATTATGGGCTCCTCGCTGTTGGTTTACTACCAGAGCGGAACAAAAAGTTTGTTTACTCAAGGTACAGGTAAACGCAGAAAGTCTGTCTATAAAATAGTTACAACTGACTCTTTCACATGCACACACAATCATACTAACTCAGATACGTTCACATTTTGCTCCCTGGATTGCATATCAGGGACACCGATGGACAATTACTTTAGGATGAAAATATCTTTCCGTCCTTTCTTTCCGTCCTCCTGAGTGTCATTAATCCAGCCAGATACAAAGACACAAAAAAATAAAACACTTGATTGCATTGGGAACTAAAGGATGCTATGCTTTTATGGAAGAAAATGCTTTATAGAATTGCAGTAAACCATTTATGTGACCCGTGCCAAAAACATTAAAAAGTATTGAAAGCCAAAGTTTCAACATGTGAATAAATAATGCAACAAAACCTTTTTCCAGCAGACATTTTACTTGAAATGGTTGTAATTAATAACTATTTTAATTAAATAATAATTAAAATCATTCAGTACAGCAGTCTGCATCCTTTAAATTGCATGACCACCACCTTCTGATTTTACCCCTCTTGTTCTCTTTCCCTTCACAATACAAACCAGGATCCTCCAATTCCTCCTGTCACATGACAACAGCTGCATACTTAATTGATATCTCATAGACTGGCAGGAACACTCATGTTTCATTATGAGATAATTGCAGTGCATTAGCTTGGCTTGGTTATCTTAAATATGACTTGCTACATCATCACAAACAGACAGTTCCTATTCCATTATTTTTTGTCACAACATGTCCTCTGATAGGACAAGTACTGCAGCGACATAGATATATGCGTGAACACGCACACACTCACGCACAGAGACACACAGGCACATGCAGACTGAAGATACAGTTCAATTTAATTGCTGGCATTGTCATTTATCCCTCTCTCCATTAAACAGACATGATTTATAGTCTGATCAGTAACAAAGGGAACTGAATTTCATCATCTTGTGTGTGTGCAAAGTTCCTGCAACAACACGGAGGATCAGAGGGGAATTTTATGGCTATGATATATGACCGGCATTATGAGGCTGTATTAACAGACGGGTAATACAATGTACAATTATTACAATTAGAATGAAAGAATATTTTTTACAATCCGCTCTGCAGCTTAAAGATATCGCTCATATTTGTCTCTTCCAAGGAATGGAAAGAAAAAAAGAAAAAAACACCAAAGAGAAAGAAGAGAAAGCTGTATTATAAGAAATGACTGCCAAAAAACAGCAAGGGCACTACCCAAGTACTATTTCAAGCAACTCCAACGGTGCTGCTTCTGAACGTTGGTCTGATGTTCATCATCATTTAGCTTGTCAAAGTAGTTTCATTCGAGCTACTGTCGTTGTGTCCACTTGGACATAAAACTTTTCACATGTGATGAACAGCGCTGTTCTCAACTGGCAAAAAAGACTGAAAAAAAGGAGAGCGGATCTGGAATAGATATGCGATCAAGTCTCAATTAGTATTCATTAATCCACTTGCAGAGAGAATTAATGATGTGCAACTGTCATGTGGCAAAAGACCAGACAATATCGTTGTTTCAGTCATTGATAACATTGTTTCCTCCATGATTCAAAAAAACAAAACACTAACACAACAATTTTGTGCTGCCTCCCTTATGACTTTTCAAATGAATTTGATAGTGTTGCAACTAAAAACACAAACATGCCATAGGTTGAGGTGAACCCACGCCTGGTTCCAGCCTCACCTCACAGGGAGAACTGAGACTATCGAGTCGAGCCATCTCATCAGCAGAAATTGGTTGCCAAAGGGGTTTAAAGCACATAATTGCTCCTAATCAATACTTCATTTTCTACGGATGATACCATTTTATGTGCCCCAGGTTCCAGCCCATCCCCTTATTCATTATCGGTCTGCCATTAATGAGCCAATGGCAAAATGATAGTCCAAGCTGTCAAAAAACGTATCACATATGTTTCTTTAGCTATAGTGGTACATTCGTGAAGGGCTCACCCAGTCACACAAATATGTTCATCCAACCAAAGTGGCTCCAACCAGGAATGATTCTGTTCATGTTAGGCATCCAAGCTCAAACTCTGTCAACACTGCTCACATACACCAACCTCAGCACATCATGGACTGTTACAAAGCTGGAAATGTACAAGCACGCCAGGAATAAACTCGCCATCACACAGGCATTAGCTGTGAGGTCAAAGGTCAGTCTATATCTACTATCACTACTGCAACGACAAACTCAACACACCGACTGCGATGCGAGTATTCCCAAACACACCGCCAGCAGCATACTCTCTAATATTTAGTCATATGAGACAGACACATTTAAACACAGCATTGCAAAAGTTCATTATTTTGTGTTGTTTGTGCAATGTTTAATACTAAATTAAATTAAGATGAAAGCAACCAATTAAAAACTTACTTACAGGACAGTAAATGTGTTTGGCACATTTCACAAATGCAGAACAGGTCTGCCAATGGATGGAGAAAAACTGACATATTATATCAAAGTGTAAAGTAAAAAAGGTAAAAAGTATCTTCTGGTTATTCTTTTTCTATATGATTTTCGTATCCAACCTCTGACAGATTAACTGTACAGCAACTTCAATTCGAAAAATATATTACTTAATAAATTAAATGTAATGTAATGTAATATAAATAAATACATTTAAAATAAATTACATTGGACATTATCCCACACACTTCATGTTAAGCTTTGTTGATTGTGACAAGTTATGTTTTTAATATAACCTAGACAACATAAATCATGTTTGCATTATTCAATTTTATTAGGTTTAGCTATTAGCACACAATAGTTCAGATGCAGTTTGGGTTTGATGTACAACAGTTGGCAACAGATCATAGATGAAAATGAACAAACATATGAACAGTGTTGATATATTTTAACAAACTCTAATCTAAAAATGATGCAATCCTTTGTTTAATTCATATTATTCTGTGATCTTTAGAAGCTGATTTTTGCGAATTAAGAAAGGTATCACGTTTCCAATATCTTCTTTCTTAATTGTGCTGTAGGACAATTTCACAGACAGAATTCTTGCTTCCTCACTGATGCAGTGATAATGACAACAATGCCAGTCTGTAAACCAGAGAGACAACAGTGCACTGTGAAAATGTTTGTGCATGTATTAAAATCAGTTTTTCTCTAGATCTACGATTATACTGACACTGGTATTGGAGACCACCAAATACATGTGAAACGATGCAGTTGAATGGTCAATCCATTTTAAATAATACATACAAAAGTATATTCTCTTTTTAAATGCACTTAGGACAGTGTAATAATCCTGGGTGACATCCGTGTTTCCTTTTGGAAACGTATCCATGATATAATTGAAATATAGAGGAATTAAAATCTGATACCTGTGATATGATGGAAAAAAAGCAAGAGTGAAAATAAGAGAACATACTTTCAGATTAAGGAAGCCTGTATTTTAAATGATGCTCGATTTTTGTTGACCATCTCAACCTCTTCAGTGAATTTCTGTTTAACAAAACTTTTCCCCCGGAAAGCTGATTTCATGAAATGAGGGAATGAATGTAGAAAATGACCATGCACGTATTTCCACTGGGACATAAGGATCTATATGAATGACTTTAGTTATGACTCTTTAAAGCATTAAGACATTTAAACAAAATGTATTATGACAACTTATTACACATTTATTCCCAGCGGCAGTGTGACCAATAAACTGTTAGTTATGTTTGATATCATCTTTCTTTTCCAACTCACATTGACTTTACAGAAATGTTACAGAAACAAAATCAGATCTTTTACACATACAATAGAAAATGCGTTCTCAGCCCTAAAAAAGCTGCTCAGTAATATTGAATTATTTCTTTAACCCATTATAAAGGTATTGTTTTGCAATAATACATTGAGTGATGACCACAAAGAAGTATATATAAAAAAAGGGATTTCTCATATCTAAAACAAGGGAACTTATGATTCATCTAATTTTCCAGGCGCCCGCCACATTTATATAGCACATGGCATTTTTCCCTCTCCTAAGACAATTTTACTTAGACAGATTTTTTATTACCTGGATTTCAGCACCCCGAGTCCATACAGACCAGCCTAATGATCATGGAATCCTGGCATGGAAAAGGGCCTGGCAAAAGCTTCCACGCGATGACGTAGATCGGCGATGCGAGCAGCAGTCTCTGGGTCCTGAAGGAGGAAGTTCTTGAAGTCTTGCAGCTTTCCTGGAAAAGATGATGTAGAGGAGGGAGAATAGTCAGCTTTCTGCTTTTATCAGGTTTATTCCCAGATGAATCACCACTGAGCCATACAGCATATTATATACTATACAGTATATATGTGATGGGAACATAAACGTACATGTTCTTGCTAACCACCAAGTTACACTTTAATCTGTCCCCTGTTACCTGTCTTTTTCTTGACATCCAAGGCAATCTTGAAACCCTCATCCATGAACTCGACAACTTGTACAAAGTCTGCTTCTTTGAACTGCCTGGAGGTCAAGGCTGGAGCACCTGGGACAAAAAATAAAAACATTTAATAGAAAGTCAACTTTGTTCATTTTTCCATTTTGTTATTTAAATCTATGCATTAGCTTTCTTTTTTTTGGTAACCATATGGTCTTTGGGAAAAAAAAATTAAACCATGAGCTTATTGAAAATCAAAATTGAAACTCTGGATGCGTCAAACCCACACAGATGCCAATATTCGAAGATTTACAAAGTTCAAATGAAAGGTAATAAGTGCAGAGCGTTGTACTATAGATATCTTGCCCTAAGACGGTGCTAAAAATGTGACAGTATAGATGCGGCGCTCTTGAACTTCCTGGAAGATGATTAAAAAGGCAAACATGCTTAATTAATAATGTTGTGCTCAGTGCTTGTGGCTAAATTGGTGGCTGACTAATTTCCATATGCAGACTTACATTTTTTTTAAACTAAGCAAAACAGATCAGTGAAGAAGATGTTAAGTGCAAAGTAAACTTGGGGAAAAAAAAGCCTGTTTCATTTATACAGAACAAAAAATACACAGATATGTTTAAGACTTAAACCTTTTCTAATATACAAAACAATCAGTTTAAAAAAAAAATGTTGTGGTTTCTGGTCATACCCCTAATAAGCATGAAAAGAACATACCTGAGTCAAGCTGAATGTAGTGTGATATGAGGCAGTTAGCTCACCTAGCCTGAGGCCACCAGGGGTCAGGGCGCTCTTGTCCCCAGGGCAAGTGTTCTTATTGGCAGTGATTGACACAAGCTCCAGCACCCTTTCAGCTCGAGCTCCGTCGATGCCCTTTGGCCGCAGGTCTACTAGGACCAGGTGGTTGTCGGTCCCACCTGAAACATTCAGCATTACTGGTTAAAACTTTTGAGGAGGAGGAAAGCCAGAGCCCTCGTGGACACAGTTGATTAGACCCTCTCAACTTCAATGTGAATGAGGACATGTAATTAGATTTGATAACTTAAGTATATTAAACCAAATGCAGTTAGTGACGGTGCCAAATACCCCGAATAGGGTGGTAAGGGGGACTAAAATGCTTCCTCGTGCATTTGTCTGTCTAAAAGCCGATACACTTCTCGGTATTAACGTTTTACATGAAAAAGAAGATTAAATATATTTTATAAGGACCTCTAAGAAGCACAATCAGTTTAATAGTGTCAACATATTTAAAAGAAAATTAATTGAAGCGGTCTTAGTTTAATACATGCTCATTTGTATTACTTCCATGTCCCAAACAAGTAACTAGTTGCCAGTTTATTTGAGAAACCTAGCTAAAATGCATGCAGTCAAATGCAACACTTTGAAGATGCACTTAATGGTTGGTCGAACTGCACAGGTCTTATTTTGTCATTTTCTTCCCTGTATGATTGAGGGCAGGCTGAAAAATATAAACAATGCAGTTAAAATGTCCCCATTGTGAAACTAACGAAGGAAAACATGATATTTGACAAGATGAAAAAAAATACAGGACAATAGACTGCGTCAGTTTCAGGAAGGTTTACAACCGAAGTAAACTTAATTGACTAAGTGCACCCTCGTACAATTTCTTATTTGTCTTTGCATTTCCCCCCCTTTTTACTGATGCTTCTACAAGGGCATTAGAAAACCAAGTTTGCGCACGATGTAATGTAAGCCTTTTTATTTTATTTTAGTATCAACTGAAGGCTATACATTAAGAAAGAGCTGAGGTTAGCGTAATAAATGCAGTGCAAGGTCCAAGTATTTGCTCACAACCAGAAAGTGACCACTTTCTGGTTTAATTTTCTTGACTGACATGAACCCATTTGCACATCATGAATTTAAATGCATTTCCGTTTTTTTTTTTTTTTTAAGCACTGGGCAATTTGCATCTTGTGGCAGAACATTTCCTTTTATTGTGTGTGCTTCCGATTGTTCCTTCTCTTGTTTGCTGAGCCAATGTCTAAAAAAAAAAGAGGATGATTAAATACAAGTTGAATTACCTGATACCAGGGTGTAGCCTTTGCTTAGAAGCGCTGTAGCCATAGCCTTAGCATTCTTCAGTACCTGGGCGATATACTCCTTGAACATGGGGGAATGTGCCTGGTCACACACAAAAAATTATATATATAAAAAAAGCTGCACACAAGCAATGAAGTTAAGGTTAGAAAAAAAAAGCATATATAAAAATATTGTTTGTAAGATGTTGAGAAAACCTCTCCTGGCTGAAGTTGTGCCAAAGCATCGCAGTGGTAAGATTTAGTTTCACTGCAAAATTTGATTCGCCAGCTATCAGCTTTTTGTTACAAACTATAAGGCCACGGTAATAAAGTGCTATATCAATACAGAGTTTGTTAGGCTTGCAAGGAAATGGGGAGTTTGTGTGCTTTGCTGACCTGTCTGAGTGCCACAGCCACACCAGCGATGGCGTGGTTATGAGGTCCACCCTGCAGGGAGGGGAAGACCGAGAAGTTGACCTTGTCCTCCAGGTCGTACAGAATCTCTTTCCCCTTCTTGTCCACTGAGCGAACGCCCTTACGGTAGAAGATGAGGCCAGCCCTGGATAAAAAAAATATATCATTCATTCACATGCATTTTACCAACATGTTATCTTTGTCTTAATCAAAAAACAAGGTTTTTATCCCTGCTGATTTTATTGGAGCTCGGTCCATGTTTCCGGGGGTCCATTGGCTGTCCTCACCTGGCTCCTCGGAGGGATTTGTGTGTGGTAGTGGTGACCAGGTCAGCGTGGTCAAAGGGAGAGGGGATGGATTTGGCTGCCACCAGGCCACTGATATGAGCCATGTCAGCAAGCATGTAGGCCTTGATGTCAGTGCAGAGCTGAGTGGGAAAGGGGACAAAAACAAAACTTGAAACTCATGCAGCTCCCCTTAACCAAAACCCTACCCTTGATGTGTAACCCTGATAAGGGGACTCCGAATAGGGATGAAAACCCCGAGTCCCCATTTTAGAAAGTTTAAATTAAAGTGGGCCTTTAATGAAAAAGTAGGAGTACCTATGCCCTACGGCATGCAAGTTTACATCTGACATGAAAATATATACTCTATTGGATCAAATATATTTTCATTTTATAAACTTTGATTTCTAACTCTACATCTGCTAGTTCCTACCTTTTCAAATGGTCGATATTTCAATTTGGATCTGGTATAATTACACTCTTGCGTAGTCTTCAAAAGCCAGAAATATTACAGCATAATTCAATAAATCCTTGCTGTCTCTTGCCAGCATTTACTGAAAAAGGCACAAACAATAAACAGCTCGCTAACATGCAAATGACTTGCTGGCGAGTGATCAGAGTAATAAACATCTTTTTAGTGCTTTAATTAATATGCATTATCATGACAACCCCCTTTCCTCTTATATCAAAAGTGGATCAGCACTTTTAATAGATGAAAGGGCATGAGAGCAGGCAGGGTTACTTGAGGGGGGTAAAGAATAAACAGGGGTAGCTGATGATGACTGATAGTGAAATAACTTTCAGATGTGAAATCAAGAAGCCTGCTTCAGTCTAGGTAACACAGCACTGAAAATCTGGAGAGGAGCCCAGCCCAACAGATTCTGCCATAAAACAGAGAACAGTTCCACGGAGCCATGCCAGGGGGAAAATATGGCCCCACTTCAGGCCTAGTGGCAAAGTAGTTATGGTGCTTAATAAAAACACAGCTCTGTAATGGCAGGACACTCCATCTGATGGTACTGGCTAAAGTGGAGCTCTGCAACAAAGGGAAGCAGTCACGGAGTGAATGAAGTGAGTCAGCGGGTGGGTATAACAAAACAGATAAAGGGGCCTCTTGTGCACTGTCAAAGAGAGCAGTGAAGTGAGCAGTTAGAAGTCGGTGTTGTGTACGAGTGAGTCGGTGCCATGTTTAGTTTGGATGAGTAGGCACGAGAGGAAGGTGGCCTCTGTGTTGGTGTATGCAAGGTTAAAGACCCGAAAATGGTTTTGTGTTTGGAAGTTTAAAGTGAAAAAGTGAACACTCATTCAGAAAAAAAAAAATCACGTAATCTTGGCTAAATCTGGCAGAGAAATGTGTGAGACAGTTCAATAGAAAACGTGACTGTTAAATAAGGCAAAAAAAAAATGGTTTGTCCTCCCTAATACATAAGACATGAAAAAAGCAGACTAAAGAGTAGGTGGAATGAAAACCACAAGGAGCGAGAGAGTGATGGGGTGAACCTGAGTGAGTTTTAAATATGCAGAGTTCTTCATGTACCTTCCTGATGCGGGCGTAGTCAATGAGGCGGGCGTAGGCGCTGGTGCCAGCGATGATGAGCTTGGGCCGGAACAGCTTGGCCGTCATCTCCATCTGCTCGTAGTCTATGAGTCCTGTTGCCGTCTGCAGAGAGGCAGAGGGAGACACATTAGGGGGAGACACCAGAGGAAGAGCGAGAGAAAAGAATACAGAGGAAGCATTATGACAATATTAGAGGGAGTGGAGGGGTCGAGAGAAAAAAAAAAGACCAGAGAGATATCATGAGGCTCAGGAAAAGAAATAAACATAAGAGGGATTTCTTTTTGACTCAGCCGTAATTCAGGTACTGGGATACTTTAAAAGGGGAACAAATTTATCCGAGGGAACATTTCATCATATCATGCAAGAAGATTGTGCAATTGCAGTAATTCACCCCTACTTATCCTATTTGTGGTGTTGAATGGGGCAGAACATATTACAAGACAGTTCCTGCTCTTTTCACTGAACTTAGACATGTTGGAAAAATCCATTGTTCAGCTTGGGGTACTTTAAATTCACATGAAATGGAGACTGGACGGACCAGTCAAATGACCAGTCTGTCTGAACCACAAGTTTAACCACTTACACAGGCACAGCATTCCCCTCGCCAATGCAGAAGAGAAGATGCAGAAAGAAAAAAGTGGGCGACATGAAGGATGAAGAAGGAGAGACCCAGATAGGAAGAAGAGGAGAGAAAAGAAGGAGTGAAAGCTTTATTTAGACAAACTGATAATCTCCCATCTCCAGAGCACATCTATGGATGCCCCCTCGCTCCATCAAGCTGCTCTTTGTGAAGACAGAGCCAGTGGTGCTGGCCAGCCTGTCGATTTCCCATTATCTCTCACAGAGAGGGGTCCTGCCAGCCCATACATCAGCAGGTCTGGACATGCACACGTTCATGGTCATCCATCACCCGCTACCACTACTATCCACATAGCTATGTCCCAAGGATATAAAATACTACACACTAATATACAATGATGATCTTATCTACATGTTAACTTGAAAAATGACTGAGTGAGTGGTACTGGTAGTACAGAATCGCATGCAGGTGGAAAGCAGCACAAGAACAGTTCACAGAGAGAGAGAGAGAGAGAGAGAGAGAGAGAGAGAGAGAGACTAAGAATACCACTGAACTGAACAAGAGCTTTCAGCCCTGTAAATGTTAAATAGGTGTGCTCTGACAGACGACGAAAAGAAGATTACAATTGTTTGTGTAATTGTATTGATATTGAAGTTTTTTTCGTTTTCACAAGCGGAACAGATCATGCTTTGACCAATTAATGTAGAATCCCAGTATTCACCTTGATTAAAACTCGGTTTTATTACGTTGCTACTTTTTATAGGAAATACCTCAGAACAAACTATACAATATATTCTGCAAAATAAAAAAAAATTTGATTTATCAATAACAAACCATGACAACATGAAACCCCGAAACATGGCCAGTACTGATAAACCAAAGATAGGGAACAAACACCATTGTAAAATGTTTTTCTTTTTTTTTCCTCACTATTTTGAGTAATCAGACAGTCCAGTTGTTTTTTGATTTGAGTAGTGGGTCTTTACTTACATTTAACTTGTAGGGCATGGACTCAAAATAGATGGAGGTTGCCGAGATCCTCTTTACATCAGACATGTAGCCATGGGTCAGACTTGGGAGGATAAAAGGAACAAGTAGACAAATGAACACACAGAAAGCACAATGTTTACCAATTTCCTTGCAAACACATTACCTTAAATTCCGGACTTTTAAGCGCACCTAAATATAAGCGCCACCTTAAATGTGCGATTTACACTGATGTCGAGTGGCTGCAAAAACTTTGTTGTACCCCCGGGAATCACAGCTGGCCACCTTCAACTTGAAAGCTGCATCGTATGCATTTCTCCGTGTCTTTGCCATGATGAGGATGTGTGCATGACAAAATGACTGATCAGAATGATTAAGTGGGAGCGCACTAGATTTAATGTTAACAGGTTCATTGCTCCACCTTAACCCATTTGGCAATTTCACTGGTCTAATGTGACAGAACTCAATTTTCCAAAAAAAAATCATATATTAGCTGCATCATTGTTTAAGCCGCAAGGTTCAGCACGTGGGGAAAAAAGTAGCGGCTTATAGTCCGGAAATTACGGTTATTTAGGGC